>VXBX01008145.1:959530-1003325 GCA_013400415.1 Scytalopus superciliaris | reverse complement strand
GGTGTGTGGTTCTTTTAACATTATAATCCAAATCTGTCACACCTTCAAGTTCTTGCCAAATATCAGAGCAAACACTGCCAACAGGAGACTTCTATAGGGGTATCTTGGACTCAAACAGTCCTTTCTACATTTATTAATCCAGTGACCTGCTCTGTTTCCTAATGCAAATTAAACATTCAAGAAAAGAGAAGGGGGAACGTCAAAGTCTCTTATGCCTTCCAGCCAAAAGCTTGTCCCCTTTTCTCAGCCTTTTATAGTCTAGGCAGATCTCACCAGCATCACCAGCTGAGGGAGAGCTCTTGCCTAAGGAACTGTCTGCCTGAACTCTTCAATTTATTAGAGCCTACAGACATCAGGGAGTAAATAGGTGCAGTCAGCAGAGATGAGCTTCAGAAAAACTAAAATAAAAAACATTCACCCACACACAAGCCTTGACTGCAGAATTGAAAATTATGTGTAACAAAGTGCCCTGATTAATCATTAATTATACCACGTATCTCTTAAAAGCCATACATTCACTTTACCAATCTGAAGGTCACAGGCAAAATGGCATGGCCACTCAGTCCCACAGCTTCAAAGCATGCAAGACCAAGTTTTCCCCCTTCTCACTCAGTTCCTTCCCCTGACCTCTTTACATACATTGACTTAGTGCAGTTAGGAATACACATTTAGCAGGATCGAAATTAATGGACCTACATAAAAGAAGTGCCTGGCTCCGTAAGTAAGTCCAATGCCAAAGTCCTTAGTAAGGAAAAATTTCCATTCCGAGTAATGGGAATACAAAATACTTCAGTCCTGGCCCTCTGGGATGGATTTTTAGAAGAAAGCTGCTTCTATTTCAGTACCAAAGCAAGTAGCCAGACTTTAAGTAGTCACTTCACTTACATGCTCACCAGGTGCTAAGCCCTTACATAAAGGGTAACAACAAGTGGGTTTTAATGTGCTGCCATACCTGTCGTGTTTAACAACTGATCTTGAGTCTCCTGCAGAAAAAAAAAGGTGAAGAGGAAACAAAAAAACTGCACTTGTAGTCTGTTTTCCTTGCTTCCAAGTGGACTTCTTCCACTCACCCAAAAATTACACTTGCCCTAGTGTTTCACTGTTTCAGCTAAGAAAAACAGAGGTAAAATGCCGTTGCCATGAAGACATCTATGGGAGCTCGCATCCCACTCTACTTATCAAAATTTTAACTGGATATTGACATGCTCAAAATTAGATGCTGTTTTAAAAAAAAATAATTTAAAAAAACGAAACCACAAGATTCCTGTCATGTTCTTCAAGTTCCTTTCAGTCAAGACTTGCCTTTGAGTCAATTATGTCTCTTAATTAACAAATAATCTTACAAAAATTAACAAACGAAAGCAGTACTAAGGGCTATGGATGTTACAAAAAGAAACAAGAATAATGTTGTTAGGTTTTTGCTATGCTGGATGAGACAGTGTGCCAGAGGCACAAGTAATGGAAATGTACTTTTTTATAAATCTTCTTTCTTTGCTTGGATTATTTTAAATGACTCCACCACAGCATATATTAACCTAACCACCAACCTTCCTCCAGTCAGCTTTCTTTTCACAGTTTATTAGGAACACAACCACTGTGGGATCACCAAAGAATGGTTAATATCATCACGCTCTCCCCTTTGTTTATTAAACACACAGAACTTCATGCTAGAAATTGAACAAAAACAAATTCTGGAAAGCAAATCTTCTGTCCTTGTCACCATATATTCAAATTTGTGCGTCAGATATGATGTATGGGCAGACCTGACTCATTTTCAGCACAGGAGCTTTGCCTTGGCCAGAGGTTACACCACCAAACAGTATGACTTGACTTCAAAATGCATTTTTTCAGAAGCTGGGGTTCACACTGTTACTGGTTAACCTACAACAGAACAGGGGTCAAGTCAGGAACACATTCAACATTTACTCAAAAACCCCCTATTACTGTTCCTTATTGCACCCCTCTGTTCCTGCTCTATCACTGTGCTCAACACTGACAAAACCCTGCAGCCACACTGCTACATGGGTAAATATGGCCCTTCATTTTGCCACATTAAAGCTATATGTTTTAAGTAGAAAAGCTTCCTCTCTCCCAGAAGAGTATGACTGTGTGAATACACAAAAATATTCAAAGCCAAGAGCTAAATATCTTACCACTGTCCCTTCCAAACAGTATGTTGTATTCAACACTTCTCTTAATTTTCCTACCCTGCAGCACAGATAGCAGCATCCTGCTTACTCTGGGAGGGTACAGGGGAAGTTCAGCATTTAGCAATGGTGAGAAAATTGGTTTAGATCCCTGAGGGAAGGTGCTATAGAAGTGCATTCAATAGAGTTGTAATTCAATCCAGTTTGCTGGAGCTGAAAGAAAACAAAACACCTTCAAAGCTCAAGTGAAAGCCAACATATATTTTCTTTTTACATGTGTGTACATATATATACACACACATAAAAACAGTCTTATATACATATATTTATATAAATAGAATTTTACAGATTTTATGTGTGGGCATATACATATACACACACACAGACACACATCTATATATGCAAACACACACAGCCTTAAAACTCTAGGAAGTGAAACCTCTAAGGAGAACACTGGAAAGACAAAGTTAGCACAAGACAAGTTGTAAAAAGGTATACAGAAGCACACACTATATGAAAAAGAGTAGTTAAAGGGGTTTTCTTCTGTTATCATCATTTTTGTCCCCAGGATATGAACAAAACAAAATCAAAGCAATTGAGTCATTACCTTGAGAGGGGAAAAAAAATCGTGCATAATACTCTGAGTTGCTATAATGAACATACCTAGTTTACTTTGACTAAGACAAAACATGTTGGTTTTTTTTGGTTTTTTTTTTTTTCCTTCAACATATGCACTGAAAAAGGATACTGGTAAAGTTTTAATTCAAAGAAACCAAAGTGACTCCCACAATATTTTCCTTAAAAGAGGAAAAAAATCACGAACAATACCCCATGCTGTGTAATTATATAAAGGTAAACAACCAGGAGGGCTCATGGCAAGGTGTGCCATATGCCAGGTGATTTGTCATGCTGATGAGCTTCCAAAGGGGAGTCTGCAACAAGTGCTCTCCCCCCCTTCTTTATCTCACACTTGTATAATGCATATTGCAGAGCAGGGAGCTCAGTTTTCCCATTCAAATTCTGCAGTATCAATATTTTGTCTCTGGAAGTTCGGTACACAGTGTGAGAACTCCCTAGTTACACAAAACAAGGCAGAAGAACTGGTTCAGACAAGTAAATTACATATCTGCTCCTCTCTGACCTCCAGCACCTTGGAAAAATTGGGTGGATGAAAGAGCCGCTAACGCCGCTGCCAGCAGATCTCCCTGAGCTCCTGAGCCTTGGCAGAATTATAGGGGGCAACTTTACGCATGGATGAACTGTTCTGGAACAATCTTTCTAATGCAGCTGACACAAACTGGCTTTCCTCCAACACTAGGAAAGCATGTCCCACATGTTTGTTTCTTCTGAACAGTATTCCTGCCGACAGCCCAGCAACATTTCTGGAGGGGAGTTTCTGCCTGTTAGTGGTGCAGGGGTCAGTTAAGTTGTGGGGAAGGAAACATGAGTGGGTGGGGACGCTTCAGCATCAGTTTCCAGACCAAGCTCTCTCAGGTGCAATCCTATAGAAATGTGGTCAACATTTTTGTGGGTTCCCAAGGAACTGAGGAAAAAAGCAATTCATTCATCTCTGGGTCAGAGCTCAAAATCAAGAGAGACCAATACTAGCCATAACCACAGCCAAAGAATCATGGAGTCTTAGAATGGAAGGGACCCACGAGGGTTATTCAAGTCCAGCTCCCAGCCCTGCACAGGACAACCCCAAGACTCACACCATGTGTCTGAGAGCATTGCCCTCTGCCAGGCTTGGTGCTATGACCACTGACCTGGGAAGCCTGTTCCAGTGTCTGACCCCCCCCCAGGTGAAGAACCTCTCCCTACTATCAAACCTAAACCTCCCCTGACACAGCTTCATGCCATTCACTGTGATCCTACTGCTGGCTACCAGAGAGAAGAGATAAGTGCCTGCCCCCTCCACTTCCTCTTGTGAGGAAGCAGCAGACAACAATGAGGGATCACTCATTAAAATGAGATTATCTAAGTGGAGGAAGATCTGGACATCACCTACAAACATCATACTGCACTGCATCATGATGCCACAGCCATAAAGATGAGCAAAGAATGAGTATAGAAACTCCAGTTTGCACAGGAAGCTCCTTCACCCACAGGAATGATTCTTAAAGGTGTGCAGAAAATGGCTTTTCTCCTGCTACATCCATTACAAGCACAGGAAAAGCCACACAAATGTCAGCAGTGTCCAGCCCGACATGTTGACACCACTGCTCTTGGATAGAGATGTACAGCATGAATAAAACTATCCTGGGGTTGAATAATGTTCCTATCTCAAAATAACACAAGGATGAATGCAAAACCTCAAAGATTGCTGAGCTAGAACTGTTCCAAGACACCCAGTTTAAGATTTCAACACTTAGTGATGCACATTTCCTCAGTGATAGAAATAAATATAAGCATCTTTATCATTTTTGACACATATCAACACATGTCAACCACATATATCTCCCAGTTTCAGAGCAAAATTGCATCAGTGTTTATCCCCAGGAATTCAGAAAAGGACAGTATAGATGAAAAGTAAGGGCAAAGGCTGCCAAAGGTTAACTTCTGACATCAGAGAGAATGGTGCCATAGGGAGCGTGTCTGCTCAATCCCTGAAATCTCAGCACTTTGAACTGAGATTTAGTGCTATATTTACTCAGCAGTACATACAGTGTTGACAAAGTTTTTATTTTTAAGTAAATAAAGGCCAGCAAGTACAAATTTCCTTAACTCTCCAATGGCTTCAATTATGCAGTGCTGCATGCACCATGTAAGCAGTATTTCCAGAGCTTTAGCACTTGACATTTTGAGATAAAATGTCATGAATAGTATTTGTGAACTTCTCTCCATCTCTGGCACCCCATCCTCCCCACTTTGACTTTAAATCCTTAAAGGCATCAGACCACTGATTCAAACTATCCCCTTCCTCTTCTTTTCCTCAAATTCAGGATTGAAGACCAGACAGACTGTAATGCTATCTTGCAAACAGCTTGTTTTCAGTCTTATTTCAAGACTTTGTCTTCTCCAGTGCCCACTACTAAAAATCAATGATTTTTCTGCTCATTAAGAACTGCTGGTGGAATCACTCTTGCCTATCAATAAGACTCTCCACTGGCTGTTCTCTCCTGCCTTCCCTCTTTCCAGCCCAGGACCACGAGAGCCTCATTGAAAGAAATCAGTGGTGCCTGCTCAGGTCAGAGCATTTTTGGCCTTCTACATTATGTCAAACCTCAGAGTCTTTCAACTGGTGATTCTAACTTAGAGCTTCCTGTGCCTCTGCTCTTATCTCCTTATATTCATCCTCCTCAAATCTACCCTCATTTGCTATGCCCTGAGCAAGAAATGACACGCAACTAGAAGGCACAAAATTAAGTAACAACTTTTAGTGAACTTCTGTGAACTTCTAGACTGCCTTGGATGTGAAGCAGGGACAGAGAAAACTGTTCTGACAAGTTCAGCCAGTTAGCACAGGGAGTTTAATGGTGTCATGTGCCTGACTGGTTTCTCCATTGACACATCAAACTGAAGGAGGACAGTCATTACTTTTATCACACTCTTCTGAGCATACAGTTGTGCTGAACCCACCTCCTGAGAAGTAGATTTTGGATGTATTTTTCTCTGCCTGATGATTGAAAGAACCTAAGTCCCAGCATCCTCTTGCTCTTATCTGATGCAAATATGCTGCTTTCCACTTCCACTCTACCTTGTCTGCTACTTTATCTAGTTTGTCTCTAATTGTACAGCTTTTCCTGAAAGGTCAATTGTTCCTCATCTAACTGATGGCCTCCTGATGGAGTCTGAACTGATTATTATCCCCTGCCTACTTATATAAGCTATGGTGAAAATGATGTTTGGCATTATTAAGATGTGATGTCCTGTCAGGGATGCCTTCACAACTGGNAAAAAAAAAACCAAAAAAGAAAAACTTGCTTTTCTTCTCTAGCACTTGCTCTGTGCTGTTCAGGCTGCACGAAGGGGCCATGCTGGCTTCTGTTATCCAGGCCCCCAAAGGAGTCCTTCACAAGACTGACTCTGCCTGCAAAGGAAACAGGACGATTTTGAAGATGGCATGTGAAAAGTTGCCATAGGTCTTCCAGAAATCTTTTCTGTACATCTCCTAAGAGCTGACCTGGGGCATAGGAAACCACAGTGCTGGTGAAATACAAAGCAATCACACTGAACTCTCTTTCAGCCATTTGCATTTTCAACAATTTCTCTTCAGAGAGATGCCCTGTGCCTACGGGAATATTTGCCTCTATTCACAGCTGACTTTTAATCTAAGTTGGAATCTGTTGAATCTTCTTTTATAGTTGACAGTGAAGTTGTGGCTCTGTTAGATAACTGTTCTCTTCTGTTGCCTCTTGTATAAAATTCCTGGAAGATGTGCCCTCGAACACATCTCCCAGAACACCAGAGCAGAAATAAAGTAGCATCACTATTACTGAAAAAGCTCGGCAAATCCCACTGACAGAAGATGGTGAACAAAGATGCACAGTTTGTCCAGAAAAGAAGTACCGAATAACTAACAAATGTTGAATTATAAAGCTTGACATTCAGAAATATCTATGAATCCTTCGGATTTGTTACCCTGATGTCTAAGATTAGTTGTTTGGGGGGTTTTATGTGGTTTGGGGTTTTTTGTTTGTTTTTGGTTTTTTTAAAACTGATGAATTTTAAATGCAAAAAATATCTTAGGATGTGTCTAGTAGTATAGAAAAGGGAACATTTTCTTTAATCCAAAAGGAAGGCTCTGTGATTTTGGTGTTCTTTGTCATTGGGAGCATCAGTGGCATTTGTACTCGAGTTCCTTCTATGTACTTAAGCTCATAAATACTACTGGAAATATCAACAACCTCAAAGTTGCTGGCCTCTGGAAGTGATGTAATTAACCACTGAAAGTCTTTAGAATGCTGCCGTTACAAATTAAATTAGATTGTGTCAAACAGCTCACAGGTGAAGGTGTCAAACCCCCAAAAAGCTGATCTGTCCTAAGTGAGGTGCAACTGGGCACTTGTTTCCAATGTGAGGAGGATCTTTATAAATAGATTTACAGCCCACTTTCAATGAGAGAAATACTTTCAATGCACAAGAACAGAGATATTCTTCCCATGTTCTTATGTTCAGCTGAAGACCATCCTGAATACACTGAAGAACACATGCAAGACGCCAGCTAAAGGCAACTATTTTTGTGGAAGAACAGCAGGATAAAGAAGAGGCAGAAATTCCCATGGAGATGGCATAATCCAGAGAGGAACCTTTGCTAATCCTGGGGGACCGCTTGCTAGGTATGAAAAATGGGGCAGTGCATTTGCTTCCACAAGGACCCTCAGCACTTGCATCCAAGCAAGGCTGTGTGAAATGTTAAAAGCCATTTGGAACGTCACCTAAAAGCTTCTTGTCTTATCACCCAGTCACTACAGCAAAATACTTCTCAAACATCTCAGCAGATTAAAGTTAAACACAGATGAAGGGATTACACAATACTGAAAGAGAGCTGCTAATCAAGTTGTTTCTCATAATAGGGAAGGTTTCATCAAAATGGGAATTAAGGGGGAAATAACTACCCTAGAAAGTACTGGAATCTGTAACAGTTTGTCTTCCAACATCACCAGTATCAGAGAAGCAGCTCATTTCAGTGAATGCTAAAAACCCACATTGTAAAGCACAGGGTGCATCCCTTTCAATTACTCTTCCCACTTCTGTGCTGCAGGATCAGTAGATCCAAAGTGTGTGTAAACACTTAAGCCCAAAGCTCCCTGAGGTAGTGTCTGCTCCCAGCATGGTGAGAGCTGTCAGGGATCTCTGCTAAGTGATCCCACCCAGCAGAAATCATCCTATATTTGAAGGAAGCTCTTAGAGAGCAAAGAGAATTTCAAAGTCAGAAAGAACAAAAGGAGAACTGGGATAACCTGCAAAGTAATAGTAACTCAGCTGAAGGAATTCATACTAAGTCACAGAAAGAAAACCAAAGCAAATTCTGCTTTCAAGGAGAAAAAAAATCTCGCTACTTCGTAGTACTGGGCTGTCCCACTGCAGACTGTGAGAATGAGTGAGAGGAGTCTGGACTCCTCCACTTGACTCTGCCATTCCTGCAGAAGAGAGATTGAGAAAACTCAATATCTCTAGTAGGTGCATTGAACTAATCAAAGATAAAGTGCTCGATTTGAGTCAAAAAAACAAGACCAGAGGCCAGGCCTCAGCACTGTGGTTTAGCAGAGAACAGAATAGCAACAACCACAGCAGTACCTGCAGTGAAGACATTGAGCATGGCTTCAAAAATCAGAACATAGTGTTTCCAGGAAACAAATGGGATTAGGAGCCCAATGCCCCTTAAATGAATTGCATTTCTAAACTCAGTAATGGCTTTTTTGCATATCTTTCATCTTCATCCCAAACACATGTTGCACCCAAATCCCCACTCTCTTTGCTGAACTAGTTATCTTATTTCTTTCTGCAGAAATACAGGAACATATCACAATAAGGAAACACCCACACACATACCCCAAAAAACCCCCAACAGTTGATGCAATTTGTTTAAGTAGTTGGACAGTTTCTTACTATGGGTATTTTAAACTTTGTCCAGGAGGAGCTCTTCAAAGTACAGCACTTTGAGCGTGCAGGTATTAGCAAGAATGTGTGTTCTGTTAGTCTCCCAGTCAAGAAAGTCTGCCCGACTCAAATGATGACTTAGCGTCATGGGAATCGTATTTCTTTTTAGCTGTTTTATAGCCACTCATCTTGAGCTGACATCATACAGGCTCTTCACTGCTGGTGTCAGATGGTATATCAGCATCCAGAGCAGCCTCAGCAGCTTTTGGATGAAGAGTTTCTATGATTAACTTTTAAAATGTCAATTGCTCGCCACGTTCAGTATTCAGGCCTGTTCATCAGTTAGTAATAACATTCCCAGCTGAACTGAAAACATGTTCCAAGTAAGGGCTGGAAAAAGGGAAGTTTAAACATTTGACAGCAGTTAGAAATGAAGCAGACTATACTTTTCATTTCTGAAATGAGGATGCAGTGATTCCAGTAGGCTTCTGCAACAGAAGAAGCCACCAGATTATGGGAACAGACCTTTTCTTCTCGTTTTTATGACAACTACAGTTCTACATTCCTCAGCTCTGTCCTGCAATTAAAAGGGGAATATACCAGAAATAGCTGAAGAAGCAAGAAACAAGAAAGGAAAAATAAGCTGATTCCAGCTACTCTCTCTTCTCTGTGTGTGCTGTACACATATCATTATTAGATTAGAAGCATCTTCCAAGCACCATCTCCTCCACAGGCTTTGAAATTGCCACCATAAAAGTACATCACAGAAGTTATTTTTAAACTGTGGATTTTGTTACAGAGAGAATCTCATTTTTAAAAATTTAATGGACGAAAAGCATTTATTAGAAGACTATGAAAGCTGAGGGGAAAATATTCATCATATTCAGAGGATATAGAAGAGAAAAACAACTCAAAATGTGTTCTTGCTCTCTCAGCCTGAATACCTCTCTCTTTCTTGGCTGGTGTCAAATATGATCAATCAAATTAATTCTGCACATACTAAAAACTAGTTTCTCCAAGTCATTCAGCTCTAAAGTCACAATCTCCTTTCATATGCACTGAAGAACTACCACCTAAATGAAAAGGGTCTGCTTCCACACACTGGAATGCAGATGGACCTCCAAGCAGGTCAACTAAGCAATGCTCAGAGAGCTACAGTGCCTGCAACATCCATCGGGCACAAGGCCGAAAGGAAAGCGGTAACAGACGACCTCCAACCCTCGCAGAGGCAGTGCCTGTAGCAACAGCCCTTTCTCACAGACCTCTGATCTGCTTTCACTGGTTCAAAGGTCCCCAGTCATCCCCAATTCCCAGTGGGGACACCCACCAGGGGACTTCTGCTCCCCTCATGCTGCTCTACACCACCACAGTGTTTCAACACCCTCAACAAGCACTTAAGAAAACACATATCAATTCAAACTCAGAAGTCAATGAAACACTGAACCTGAAAAATCCTCCTGACTGGCAAAAGGAAGCGAATCCATGTCCTGCTCAGGTGCTCAAAAAACCAACACCACCACAAACACTCCCCAAAACCAAAACCACTAAACAAAACAAAACCAAAAAAAAAGAAAAAAAAAAAAAAAAAAAAAAAAAAAAAAAGAAATCACATNNNAAAAAAAAAAGAAAAGAGAGAGAAAAAAAGAGATCACATGCAAGAGAAAGGACAAGACCAATGTTGAATGGGAAGTGAAGATTTCTCTCCCACACAAGCCAATAAACTTCTCATGCATTATTCACAGACTGTGCAGTCAGGGACTGGTACACCTCTTCCAGAAAGGAAACAACGTTCAAGGTTCTCATAGCTTCAAAACTGCATCACAGCCCCAGGGAAAAGATCCAGAGAAGAAGCTGAAGGGTGAGGTCAGTTTACAAATGAAACAGCACAAGATGGGTTTGGGATTTTTTTCATTTTAGAGGCCAGATACTTATCCAAGGAAATGTAAGACTGAACTGGTCTAAGTTTAAAAATTGTGCTCAGCATCTATAGTAAGTGAAGAAGAGAGGCAGAGGGGTAAAGAATACTTCCTGTAACCGGTTATCACAGCCTTGTTTAAAAGAAAACACATCCACAAATCAAGTATTATTCCATTTCTCAATACTGTCCTGATAAACCAAACCTTTGCATGACTCTCTCTTACTACAACTTCTTAATCCCACTCCCCCCTCAAAGGGAACTCTGCAGTTTCTTCATGCACAACCCAAGCAAGACCAATGAGAACCTGTAACGGTCAGGAGAAACCCCTGAGCCAGAGCTTTGGTGGAAATCCAAGCTAGAAGAGACACTGACTATGCACAACAGCAAGAGGAGACAGACAGCTTTTCCCCAAGTGATATTTTAATTCAGAAAAGAACCTTTACTAATCTCAGGGTTTATTATTATCTGTGTAGCAAATGGGACTGCAGTTGGTCCACATAAAGCATTAGTTTCCCACAGGGCATTTTAGACTGTAAATGATGAAGGACCAGACCTAAACCAGAAGTCTGCTGGAACTCTGCTCTTTCCTTTAATTTGATTTAAGCGTACCAGAAGGCAGGGAATGAAAGTGCAGCACTCACAAAAAGACCTTGGTGGAACACAGAACATGAGAGGGATCCCCTCAGGCTGGGATCTACACAAGAACCAGCACCTGCCCAGACCTCCCCTCCCTCACTGTGAGGGCCACAAGTTCAGATACTCAAGCAGTGACTGGGACACTGGGAGATGTAGCAGTTGCATCTTCACCAAGCTGAAAATATAATATATTGTCAGTGGAGCTGTCGAGCTGAAGGACAGCTGTGCATACAGCACATCTCAGGGGAAATCAGTGGCCTCACTTACTAAAGGTACTTTGCTATCTGGCCATGATAGTTTCCAACGTATTCCCACAGCTACATGAATGAATTCCCTAAAGCCTTTTTGCCAATGACCAGCTTTGGACAAGACCTCTGCTCAACAACTCCTCCCACATACATTATAAAAGGAGTGAGCATTTCTCAGTATGCACCACAGACAAGATTTTGGTCATGAATGTCAGTACGACAGAAAGAGCAATAACTGCGTTGGAGAAAAGGTTTCACCCTAAAATCATAAATAAGTGTAACCAGCAATGACATTTCAGCACAGAATTTCCAGCCTCTCACAGGCTGAGCCATTAAACACAAGGATGAAGTCCACACACTGACTTCTAAAACCCAGTAACTCACAGGGTTAAAAAGGGCTGCAAGGTTGTTATAAACCCAGAGCTGATCCTCCACTATGGCACACATCCCACACCACTTCCCTCCAAGCCCTTCGCTCAAAGATCTACATTACAAAAGAGATTTCCTCCAAAGCTTTTCCTGTGATGAGCTTTACTGAAGAAAAGAAGAGAATCTAAAAGAAAGATAAAAGCACAGGGATGTGGGTTAGAAGAGGTCAAATCCAGACACCACCATACTGTTAGTGGGTTCACAGGACTGTTTCATTATTGGGTATTTTTCTTCTCCTCTCCATCTGCACTATAGAGAAAGTCTTTTTCCAGAACGCTCGAAGGTACCAATAATCAATTTAAAAGATATGAAATACAGTTAAAATGCATTTCTTGAGCTGTGTGCATTTTGGAACTGAAAGCAGAGTGCCATAGAGTAGCCATCATTAGGAAAATGGTCTGCTTAAAGAAATTTTCTCACATATGAAGAGGACTGTGAAGTCTTTAAGAGTCTAAAAATATTTTTATAGAACTTGCCAGATAGAAAGAGCTAGGTGGGACTTTTACAAAACCTGCTCTTTTAACCTAAAATGTGTGAGCTGTACCTACAGGCTCTTCAGTTATCTAATCATCTCATCAACTGAGCTACAATTAAATCCGTACACTGATAGGTACTGGCTGAAATGGAAATGAACCGCAAAGACCGTTCCCTCCCCGGGCTGCCAATGGCTAACACAGAAGCTGATTATCCTTCCTAAAGATCACCACACTGCCTTCAGGGTCTGCAATCCTCCTTTCTTTAGGACAGTGCCGTTGTTCTGTTTGGGATTCCAGTCCATGAGCAGATTCTTTCTATTTCTGACCAACCTCTTTAATGATGGGCCAGAACTACAACAGACTCCCTGAGCACTCAGCACTCTTCCCAGTGAAGATGAGGGAAACTTTGCCAGGATTCAGTCCTCTTGTTCTGGAGGAGATCCAGCCAGGTGTCTCATCCTCATGCAATCTGCTCAGCTCCACTGACTCATGGAGCAAACTCACTCAAAATTTTGCAGAAGAATACACCCAGAGAAATCAGTGGAATTTAGAGCTGCACAGAATCATTGTGAATTTGGAAATAGATATAAGCAGCAGCTCGGAGCCAAGGTTTCAGCTCTAACACACGTGTCGTGACTGCAGTTGCCTTCCAGTTAATCACAGACCCACACTGCTCAACCAGCCTGTGAGTGCTCTGCTCAGAAACACTCTCCCAACACTGGAGATGTCAAAGCTCCCCGTTAATCTGGACAATACAGGACACTGAGAGCATGTTACCACCCCATCTTCACTTGTCACTGTGCAGACCTGCATTATCTACAACGAAGTGCAAATTATCAACAAAACACAAGAATAAAAATCTACAATATGACTCCAGTCTTTGATAAATGAGCTACTACACAAACTCTGCCCATTTGACATGTCCAGACATTTAACCAGAAGTTCAAAAACTAATCCACATTTTTATTTGAGGAGAATGATACACAGGAAGAAAATCTCATCACATATAATTTAGGCCAGGAAAATTTTCTGAAAGATCAAAAACTAGTGGATACTAAACAGTTAAACATTCAAATTACACAAATGATGAGGAGGAGCACAATGTACTTACTGAAATTAAATGTACCTGCTCTTTGGGTATAAATCCAGCACTAGCTATTCCAAGCTCCCTATATTAAATTTTATTCGTGAAGTTGAAACTAAGATTATGCTGATAAAATCCCAGACTGCATCTGTACTCCCCGGCAACAATACCAGTGATAATTCCTGTTGCTCCTTTGCTAAATTCAGTACCCTTATGTTTTATTGCAGCCGCACCAGACCCTTCACCCAGCCAAGTTTGTGCTGCCAGTTGGCATGACAATCCTTCCGAAAATAAACCTACTTGTAGTTCTGCTATCTTGGCTCAAAAACATCCATTTCTCTTCAGCTTATGATCAGTCAAGTTGCTAACACACTACTGGTTGTCCTGAGACACCCCATGGGGTACAGACAGGCACAGAATAATTCCTGTGACTGGGCTGCCTCCTCCTCCCTTTTGTAAATGCTCTTTTTGGAAATGTTTCTTCATTGCATCTGTTTAAACAGCGAGTGGATGTGTTTTAGAACGTCATGTTCTGGCTCAAACAGAAATTATGCACCCGATAGCAGAAGTGCCTGTTAAGGTTTTCTGGTCTCTATTGTATAAAAGATATGGGTGCTTGGATTTAAAAGACACACTCACTTCCCACCTGATATTTATCTTCCTATATACTCTCTCCTGCCAAGAGGATGTGCAATATTGCGCCTTTGGACTACTACAGCTCAAATTCTTAGCACTGCTTAGGATCTCATTTTTTTTGAAGTGCTATTACCACAAACACTGCATAGGAGTCATCTAAGCCATGTTTCATGTCAAAACATCTCCTAAGCACTGAGGCAACTTTGGATGGCAGACAGTGTTCAGTTTTATGTGCTGCTCATTAAACAGTCAAATGAGGGAAAGCATAGTAGAAGGCACTCCAAACATACCAACATGTTAAATGAACCATTCATGTTAAATGAAACAAATAACCAAACAAGCAGTATAGAAAAGACCAGGAAAGCATGAAAGAACCACCATCAAATGTATCAAGTGATTAAGATGAGGAAGAAAAACAGCTGGGCCCTGCGTGCACCAACAATTACACATGAACGACTAGCTTAATTTATAGCAATGGAGATACAAGTTCACTGATAGAGAAGAAGGAATAGTTTGGTCTGCTTGATTTGGCATTAAGTACAGACATGCTAAGGTTTTTCCTAATCTGGCTCAATCTTCAACACATTCAAGGAATAGGTTTTCCTAAGCAAACTTTACTTCCCAGAACTGACCGCTCAGTCTAAGTGTAACAATGATGATGATAACAAATAGCCATTTATTTTGAACCAACTTCACGTTTCAGCTGAAGATTCCGAAATATGCTTCTGTAAAGGAAATAAGTACAGTTTGAAGACAAAATGGATAACCTGCTGCACTCTTTTCTCAGACTCCTCCAGGCAGGAAATCCATTTAAGCCATCCATATTGCTGAGGCTTTTAATATTGGTCCTATGCTAGTGGCTCCCTCCCGATCGCACAGCAAGACCTCTGTCTGCACACACACCACTCCACTGCACACCCACACAATGCTCATCAAGCAGATGCCTCCCCAGAGAGAGGCACAGCCTGAGGAGCAAGTACACACAGCATAAGAAGGGATTTCTTTTTTCAAGCTTGATGGTGAATTTTCTTTCTCTCAATACACCTAATGCCTCTTCCATCCTCTCACATATGCCAAGGCTTCTCTGAGACACACACTCATTTCTTCTCCTTCCCATGGAAGTCTTACCGCCCAGACATGACTGCATAAATATGCAAAAAGGTACAAGATGTTTGCATGCAACAAGGGAGGATTTTATTTTTTTTCCCCAGAAAAAAAGCATGAGATATTGGGCCAGATGTTTCTCCAAACCTACTGCTGTTTATCTTCAATCTTACATGAAAGCTTTTTAAGGAGGCCTCATTTGAAATAGATACACATGGAGTCCTGTAGATGGGAAAAGGCCCTTAGGATGACCAAGTAAAACAATTAACCCAGCACTGCCAAGTTATTTCTTGATCTGTTCATCACAGATTCCAAGGTAAAAATAATTTTGTCTTGATACGATAGGTAGCACCTACTGTTAATAAAATCCACAGAACCCAAGTGTGCCAAAACATTTGCCTGCATTACTGGATTACTTTCTGGGCTTTTAATGACCCATATTTCCAAACACATCTTCTTCAAAAGAGATTACAGAACAACAACATCACTCTAATTTGCAGTGGTAGGTAAGTAATATATGATAATATCATAATACCTGAAGTGACATTTTACGTCTCTTATTTAATAAGAAAACAGTAGCATATTAAGGATGCAACTACCATATGAATTTGCACCTCCTCTCCTTCCTCTGTATCCAGCTCCTCACAGAAGTTTCAAGTCCTGAAGAGAAGATCCAGCATCACATTTTGTTGTCACTGTTCTTCCCAGAAACAGATAATAAGTTTTTCTGTGGTTGCAGAATTCAGACTTAGTGTGACTCTTAAGTAATAAAGCATATATTTAAGAGAAATGATTTATTGGTGACTTCAAGGGACTCGCAACCTAGCACTGAATAGAGGTTTTATCACTGAAATGCAGACAGTAAAGGGAATTACTCAGAAAAGACTCTCCACCATTACATGATACTTAAAAAAAAAAAAAAAAAACACACCAAACCACAAGCACAAAGTGTTTTTGTTTTGTCAGGACTGGGGAGAGGCAAGAAGGTTTAATGCAGAAGCTTCCAAATGAACCTCAAAATGGAATAACTTTTTTTGTTAAGTTCTGACTTTATACCATGCCTTGCATACACTTCCTATACCTATTTACCTAATCTGCAAATCAAGTATTAACCAAACTATACAAACTCTTCAAGTTTTAATGGAATACATTATTTAATGCAGAAATATCTCAAAGGGCAAAAACCTGCCACAACATAGTGTTAAACAGAATGGAAGACCAAAAACAATTTATGTGAGATTAGTGCAGCTCACAAAGACAAATGACATTAGTTGTTGGTTTTTCAAACCAACACCTGAGCCATCAGTATTCTTAGTCTTAATCCTTTTAAATTTTTAAAATAATTCAAGAGTTATGCTTGATTTAAGTTAATTAAGCAATAATCCCTCACAAATCACTGCTCTATGTAAAGGAATGACCAGTGTGCTAGACAATTAGAGGCTGGCATTTTCCAGAACCATAACTCCTCCATCACTTTCCAAGCCTTTCCTGAAGCAACACACCTGCTTGGAGAAGTCCTCACCAGGCACAAGGAGGGATGGTTTCAGGGCAGCAGCAAAAGTTATTCGGGGTGCAGTCCCACACATCAGCACTATAAAGTTTCAGTCAGTCCCACTCACAAGTCAGACACTCCTCTGATGTGGCAGAGGATAACTAAGATAGTACCTCCTCATCAGGCCTAGATGACACAGGACATCCCAAATGCATTCAGCTCTTCAGCCCAAACACAAGTCAGAGCCAGAGCACCAACACAGCCCAGTAGTATTAAAATGTATTCATGAATACAGAGGCGCTCACACACTTGCTCAGCAAGGCTGAAAATAACCATTTGAATTGCTGAGCAGCAGCTCCAATTAATAGGCCCATTTCTCCCATCTATGCACAGAGGATTTGCTTGTTTAACTCCCATTAATGTTAACAGAGTTGGACCCACAAACCTCTACCTGAGATGGAGTACTGACATTCCTCCTGCTGCATATTTTTCCAAAGTTAAGGCAGAGCAATTCACTTTATTTTAACCTCTGCCCATTTTGCTCACTCTCAGGAGCTTTAAATGAAAACTTAAAAAATGATAAGCATTACTTTGAGAAGAAAATACATTATTTTGCTTTTTTTGGTTTTTAATCAACAAGCACGGCCATCCCAATAGACCAATTATAAACCAATTCAAATAAGAAAACAAGTCTTCATACTAAAGTATACAGATAGGTCAAATACAGCTTAAAGGTTACATTTTGAGACAAAACCTTTTCCTCTCTAAATAGAACAAACATCCCACTGGTTTCCGTGCTTACTCCCTACCAGCTCTACAGTAAAAAATTAAGCTACTGCTTCTGAAAGGTAGATTAAGCAACAAGAGATATGAGGAGAACCTAGGAAAAACCAAAGAAAAAAATAACTACTAAAGGATTCTAGTCCCAATCAAACAAGCCAGCACAGACAACTCTCTAACTGCAGTCTCCGTTTCGGTCCAGCTCACTCTGAAGTTTGCTATGGGCTGGGTGACCAATTCTCTGGTACATAAGCACTGACATACATATGAACAGTGAAGGCAAAATCCCAAAGACCACTTTATCCTCACTAAAAGCTTCCCTTAGAACATGCCTACTGGAAAACTGTGGACTCGTATCACTCAGAAAAAAAAGCAAAGAAATGTGGACACCGTGATGGGCAAAAACTGGTATCAATGTCATTGCACAGGGAAAAACTTCCCCTGAGCATCAACAGTGAGCTGTGAACTCATTACTGGACAAATGAAGAGTCCAGGACGGGTCAGATACAGCGTGAATTGAGCCCCAGCCTAAAGTCCATCAGGGCTCTGCCTGCAGCAGATGTGGTGCAGTTGGGTGCGAGAGGCAGCTGCCTTCCCATGGGGATCAGGAGCAGGATGCTGTTCACTGACAGCTTGTCATAACACTGTTTAGAACATTTGGGACTTCCATTTTCAAAAATCTTTTCTATGCTAATGACTTCCTACAGATGTTTTGAAATGTTTTAACTGTTCTGGTTTGATTCAGTGAGGCACTGATACTGTGATTTGAGGGAAATCCAGCAGGACCTGCAGCAGTGAACCCAACCAGGCCCTTCCTGGATATCCAATAGCAACAGGATACGAAGAACCAAATTCCCTTCTTCTCCAGGAAAACATGATATGGTGAAAGATGGGATTAGTGTACTGGTGGGACAAGAGCACCTGTTTTGGCTGTACCTGCTTCCCACAGAAAAGGGATTTGCCATTCTGTACAAATCACTGCCATTTTGAACTGACTTTTCAAACCAAGCAAGAAGAAAAGGTCAACATTTCTATATACCAGAACATTTTTAATGTTGATTCAAAAGTATTGACATCTCTCTAACAATATCAAAACAATCTCAAAGGTAAATATGGCAACAAATAATAAATCCAAACATTGAAATTAAATCAAGCATAAAAACAATGATACTTAAAAAATCCTCCCTATCAAACCAAGGGCTGAGCATGACATGTGCCCCCAAAATGCTTGGCTGCCCATGTAGCTGCATTTTCATCAGAGGCTCCCACTTATTTCATCTCCATTTCCTCCCTCACTCTGCTATTTGCCCATGGCTTGGCCTTAGATTTTGTTTCTAATGAGGTGATGCTCAGCCTTTAAAACCCAACTGTCCTGTTACAGAAAAGTAATACCCTTCTCCAGAATAATTTAAATCTCTTCTTCCAGTTCTACTATTTCCTTATACAATACATTATGAAAACTAAATGTCAAAGGTTTTTGGGTCCTTTTACATGGAGCAAAGGTGGTCAGAACACCAGACAGTAGGAAAGCCAACCGTCATCCTCCTCCCCATTCCACAAGCACAATCTCACTTTTAACATGACTGACATGCATTGGCTAAATTCAACACAGTTTCTCTCTACAACTAATTCATCTGGGAAGAAAGCAGGCCTTTGGATTCTGCATCCCTTCACCAGACACCTAAGTTGAATATACTTAGACTCTATGGATTAGTGTGAATGGAGAAAAAAAAAGAAGAACATGAGATCAGTAAGAGCAACTGAAGGGCAATGCCATAACACCTGAGCAACCACTGATGAAGAGCAGAAACCCCTGAGAGCAGTGATACCATGGGCTTCCACCTACATATCATGTTCAGGCAACTTGTGGCGCACCAGGTTTGAGAATTACAAACTAAGTAAAAAGTTTCTAAAAAGCTTAGAACCTTTTCTTTCAGATGTGCCAAGTGCAAGTGATGAAGATGCTCAGATGCAATCAAAGCACAGCAGAACCCAGTCAGCCAAATGCTGTCAAGCACCACAGAAGACATTTTAGACTTTTCACATAAATCAACACTTTTGTTCCCTAAGAAAACCTTCCAATGGGTCCAATTAAGGATTTGAAATAAGGTAAGGATTTTTTTCCCTTTGCACATACAACTCACCTGAAGCTGAGGAAGAAACCAATCACAAGCTTGACTGCCTGTGTTTCAGCACAGATGATCTTTCATGCTACATTTACACTATTGCTTTCTCTACAGGGACATCACCTGTCTGACTTCTTACTTTTTCTCCACACCTCCAGCGGTTAATGAATCAGTCACATGGTGAGATTTCTCTGGAGAAGTTAAGTGAGAAATCTTCTGGGTAGAGGAAATAAGTTGTTACAATAACAAGTAATTTACTATCTGAATGCTACATATACTGTATCATCTTATTTGTATTTCACAGTTAATCTCTCAGCTCACAAAAGTTTTATCGGATTGGAGGCATGTGCTGGATTCCCCTTTATAAAATTTTACAGTCCCTTGCTATTCTCAGGGCTTGTTTTATAGGCACAATTTGCTGCTTTAATCTCACCCAATTGTCATATTCTAAATCACGGTGTATAAAAATGTCTTAAAAGGAGAGATGCGCTGAAGGGTAGTACTTAATTACACTTACTGCCTGATTTAAATGTTATCTGTGCTTTGCCAAGTGGCAGGCACAGAGTAACCCAGCAGTGCAAATCTGCATAAACCGATACAAGTCATTATAGGGCTTTTAATAGCAACCCTGTTCTCCTGTGCAGCATTCTGATGAAGGTGTGTTCCTACTCCTCCTCCTCTCACTCAGCTTGCGAGAAAATTAAGTAAGGAGGTTGGAGAGCTGGTAATTGGTAGTGTCTTTGCAGTCACTCTTTGCTAACTTATTTAATTTTATCTCCTTGCAGAAATCTTTGTCAAGACAATTTCACTGGTCACCTTCATAAGTCTGAAGTGTTGTAATGAAACTGAAAAGCAGGGTGCACAGAGCAAACAGAAGATCCATTGGTTCAATCGTTTCCTATTCCTTTTGTAGCACTTCCACTCCAAAAGAGCTTCTGTTTACAGTCCCTCCCCCTAAGCCCCAGAAATCAAACAAACAAACAAAAAGTACAAAACTGAAAATACCACCAAAACTTCAGGCAATTCATGTTTTGATTTCTGACTTCCTCCTCCCACACCCAAGTGAGCACAGCAAGGGACTGATTTGCCTCTGCACTAAGTACATTAGACATGCAGTTAAATTCCCTGGCTCAGGGGAGCAGAAATGCAGCTTAGAGTACATCATATCTAAGTACTTTCTACTTCATGCTCCAATCCCTGCTCCAACCACACGCCAGAGAGATCGTTGCAGGACCACTTTAGTCAGATCACTCTGAACTTCAGGGAAAGCAAGAGAGCGACCTTCTTGCTTAGGTTCATCATCTTTAATGAGCCAGTGGAGGTAGATTAAGTACTACAACTCCCACTAATCTATCCAGCAGCTTTATTTCTGGTACATACCACCAGCATAAATTCAGTTCACTACTTCTTTTTGTTGTTGTGCCCTTGAGCATGTTGTACTCATGGTCCAGCACTGCCAAAACCTAGAAGGGACTAAACCACACTGTTTTGTGCCAAGTCCCCAGCAAGACAATGTGAAAAAATATCACTGAGTCAACCCCAAATACTCAGCAGCTTTCTATTCAAATGAAATTTCTAGCTTTGCACCCATTTCACACAATGCCACAGCAGTCACAGTGATGCACTGCTAGTCTTTATCCATGTCTGTAGCATGGTTCCAATCATGAGATGTCAGCATTGTTTCATGCAAGATAAACTCCAACACTGTCCCTTATGGGTCTATGAAATCCATATGTGCTACTGTTACCACTCACAACTGAGCTTACACAGCTCCTTATTTTAGCCATGGCAAATAAGCAACTGTTTTAAGCAGTCTTGTGGCCAAAGCCTGGCATGGGGAATAAAATGAAGGGGAAGAAACCCAACTCAGAATGATTAGATGTTCAATCATCTGATGTTAAGCATCTTCTAAATCCAAGTGGTGGGAAATACTAACCACCCCTCAGCTTCGCAGAGAGCTGAAGCAACAGAACAATCTCACGTGGCAGAAGCTGAACCCCTCAGCAGAAACTGGCCTGAGAAGAGATGGGTACACAGAGCAGCTTTCCCAGCTCAAGGTCAGTGCAATCCTAGCAAGAGCCTGGCAGGAGGACTGTGCTGTAAGCAGTTCCCAAAGTCCAGCCGGCAAATCCCTGGCAATGTGCCTTCCATTGGGAAGAAAAAGAGGAAGGATATCAGGTAGCAAAAAAGCCATGGCATCGGGAAAATGCTGCTCCCAAGAACCTCATTCACTCATTTTATCTTACAATGAAAAGCAATATTTTCCAGAACACTGGTATCTGAAGTCATGTGAAGAACTTCACATGTGTCCTAGGGGATTCCATCACACTTCAGCAGTGATTATAATGAAAATTTTGATGACAAAACCATGCAGACCTCTGCAAGTAATTTAGAGAGTTAAAAATGACACATAACTCCAAAGGGCCTGAGACTGAGTTATAAAACTACAGGCTTAGAAGTAATGAGTTGCTGGCTTCAGTTTGTTTCATGATTATAAAACTTTCCCCCATGTAAAAGCCCACTTGAGTGGCCATAGACTAAAATTTCTGTGGCAGCAGATCTGGCAGCTTCCAGGAGCAGTCATTTTTTCAGAGGGAAGAGCACATGAGAGGAATGGTGCAGCAAAACCACTGCTTTTCATGTTGGTCATATCACTCTTCCAAGGAAGACTGGCTCCTCTGGTGGGTCTCACCACACATCCCAAGTCTAGCAATTTTGGGGCTTCTTCTCATGTCCAATGAACTCAGATATTTTTTATTTTTTTTTCTAAAGTAATAATATTACAGGATTAATTACTTAGCAAGGTCCCTATAAACTCATCTGCCTTTGAAACATCCATAAAAGCACAAGTGAAATTCCAGAGATAAACAAACACAAACTCCCTTTTAATTAACCACTGTGCCTCTCTGTAGGGGGTGACAGAGTGAGCAGATGCAGGAGGATTGCCAATTAAGATACGACTTCTTTGATAGGAAGGGTACAGCCATACACAGGAGGAAAAAGGAGAGGAACTTGCCATCCAAGTCATTATTTTAATTGGCTGCTCAGAAAGATTATGCATTCCCCACGTTCAATGCTGCCAAAAAAGTATTACTGATCCAAAATACTAAAGAGCCATCAAAACGTGTTCTAAGCTGCTTGCACCATGTTAGTACTGAAGTTACCTGTGCTCCTCACTCATCCTGTTTGAGAAAGCTGCAACACAGGCTGCTAATGCTCAGGGTTAATTATGCAAAGAAACAGAAATCTTGGATTTAATTTTCTATTATTGATCACTATTATTCACTAAACACCAGGCATTCTTAGCAAAAAGTTCTTCAAGGGAATGCACGGTATTTCTAGCCTAAATCAGTTTTAAAAAATATAAAATCATGTGTATTGCTAAAATAAACACTTGGAAATTGCATGAGTCAGGATGCACATGGAAAGTGAACCAGAGGATGGACTGGTCATCTTCTGCATAACTTCCATTGATTTGATACACAAATATTTTCTGTGTGCTGACCTTTATTTTCTGTGATCCTAATGGCAATACTGTCATACTCTCAGCTTTGCTAAAAAGCTGCATATTAGCATTCACTTCTGTTTTTATCTGGTTTTAATGGAAATGCAAATCAGTCTTCGCATGGCTTGCTCCATGCCTTTGTATCCTTTGGGGAGGAAAAAAAAAGAGGCAGGAAACTGAGAAATGGTTTGTTCAATTTGCAGCCTGCTCAGGAATGTTGATTTTGCTCCCTTACACACTGTGTCTCAACCACAGAGGACAGAGCACTGTGCAAGGGGGAATTCAGGCACGGGACCCAGAGCTGCTTTATCTGAGCCGTCTTCCCCTGGACATGACAGCTCTGCCATCCAGTCCGAACAAAACACAAAAGAAGATTGGGATTTCACTGTCTCCTCTCACAATAAACAAATGTGACAGAAAAGGAACCCTTGTCTTTGCAAACAAAAGAAGAGCCCAGCTCTCCTTGAGAATGGGATATCCAGATACACATTCCTGCCTCAGGAAGAGACCTCGGGCTGCAGAAGTGGGCTGGGGCAGAGAAGCTATTCCCTTCTGGTTCTCTCCAGCTGGCAAGTTAAAAACAACATCATTACTAAATCTCACAGTTGTACACAGCCAAAACAATTCTGGCCTTTGTGGACGAACAAAAAAAGGAAACCAACCCATATCTTTCCCCATTACTTTCTCTCTGGGAAATGCCTCAATGCCAATGACAAGCCAAAAAAATACAAAAGGTAAGAGGAAACTACTATGATATTCTCTGTCCGTCCCTCCCTCCCGCTGCTCACCCTGTGAGAAGTGCTCC
The DNA here is from genome assembly GCA_013400415.1 of Scytalopus superciliaris. Taxonomy (NCBI): domain Eukaryota; kingdom Metazoa; phylum Chordata; class Aves; order Passeriformes; family Rhinocryptidae; genus Scytalopus; species Scytalopus superciliaris. The sequence continues at coordinate 979,396 of VXBX01008145.1, read as the reverse complement.
ATTTTCCCCTTTGGGGCTTCTTGCAATCACTGACCCCATGGCACTGTGGAGTTCTCTCCAAGGCACAATCAATACTGAGTGTCCATCAACACCCAACCCCTCTCAAACCATGACGCTACAGGGAGTGCTGAGGGCCAGACCCCACCCCAAAAGCTTCCTCCATATCTCTCCCACATTTTCTAGGTACACCACTAGCGCGCATCACTGGCACAACACTTCTAAAATACACTGAGCCTGGAACAGCTTAATAGTATTAACATACGGGGTTTTTAATCAGAATTAAATGCCTGAAAGAATAAAGAAATTAAGGGTATTTAACTTCTGAGTGAAAAGGTGAAGAAGGAACATAATTACAGCTAGTTAATTCCTGCACATGGAAAGCCCATCTCCAGCTAAGGGGATCCCTTGTCTAGCAGAGTTACAGTGTCTGCAAATCAAAGCCAGATCCACCAAGGCTCAAAATGGAAACAAGATGCACTTTTTCAATACAGAGGAAAGTGCTTGTATCTTCAGTTTCCTTAAGTAGATCTTCCAGCACTTGAATCCACTATCCATATCCATTACCACTAACTAATCCTAGGTAATTTTCAAAGGGAAAAAATTAAAAATGAGAGGGAGGAAGCAGGAAACAGTGTTTTCAGACACAACAAGCAAGCAGAGAGAAGTGGAAAATTGATTCAATCTAGTCAGCTAATTTAAACATCGAGTCAAGAAACGCAATTCCTCACATAGTCAAGAGAAGAGAATCAGGCTCTAAATTCAGAGCTTTGAATCACCCTGTAGCAGCTCTGGTGACTGTATGTGGCCTTGAGAATCCCAAATTAGATACCTAAACTTGGATGCATCTACAGCTATTGGCCATCTAATTTTCAGGTAATTAATGCTACAGGGATTTGGACACCTAATATTGCTTTTATTTCTTTCTTAACTGTAGTGACAACAGTCTTGAGAGTTTTCTCTCAATTTTTTGAGAAGGAAATGCTGAAACTCAAGTACATGATACTCTGAACCACCCACAAGCACACAGTATACATTTACTATCTGCAGCACGCTATACTCATATACTTGATATTTTAGCCTCTAAAAATAATATAGGCAGAGATACATATTTTCCATAAACATGGACAAAGCAAACTCCACACTGACAGGATGCATGAAAACAAAATCAGAGAACTTTAAGATACCAGCAATGCAAATTACACTGATGACTATTTTCTTAATAATTAGATTTCAGAATTCCTTGTTTCTGTCCTTGGCATGTCTATCCTTTGAAACAACTCTTAGATTACCATATAACTTAAGAGCAAACAAATGCCAAATTCTCATCTCTCCCTGACTAACAAAAACCCTTTTCAATTCTTGAAAAACAGTATTAAAGTGACTGAACTTGCACATAACTCTCACTGGACTTTATCTGGTGCAATATATTGCTAGAAAGTAGAAAATGCAGGTTGGTCTCACATAATCTGTAATAAGAGAGACAGTCCTTCATTTTAACAAGGTACCACTGCCAATACCAGCCCTGCTGTGTAAAAAACCTGAGGCAAGGATTTTTTATTTATACAAGTGCAATGAAGCCCAGCGAGATCAGATGTGATCGAAGGCACCTTCCAGCACCTGGCACACAGTGAATATTCATGCAGCACCTTTGAGAAGCATCTTGCATCCCACATACCTCACACCAAGGTGGCCACCAGGGCACTGCCCAGCCCTGCCAGCAGCTGGGCAGGGCAGTGTGGAATAGGCAGATACCAGCCCTGCACACTCACTTCAAAGTGGGAAATAAAGCCGTTGCAACAATGAGGAGGAGTTCAGTGATTTCTCCCCAGCAAGATGTTTAAATTTTTCCATGTGCCAGATTCAGTGAAGTTGGATGGTTTCTTCACACAGACATGCTGATGCTTCTGAGACCTTTCACCCTTCCAAGTCACTGCAGCACCAGCAAGGCTTGAGCACCATGAACTGACTGGGCAAGTAATGCCACTAACCCAAAATGTGGCCAGAGCCGCCTCTCTCAGTTTTGAGGGCACAGCACAAGGGCAGCAGTGCAGACAGCTTGCATTTGGAAACTCTACTCCTGCCACCAAGAGCAATGTCAGAGAAAATGTTGAGCTACTGTCACATTCAGGGCTCTGCCTTCTTGGGACCAAGTGACTGGAACTGTGGAAATTTTATTTCTTTCAGGTGCCACCACCCTAAGATGGCTCAGGACTGAGAGCGCAGCTGCTCTGTGAATAACAAAAGCTGTTTCACTTCCAACTGCAAGTGAGGCACAGCAAATTCCAGCTATAATGGAAGGGAGAATAACAAAATTAAGTGGAAGTATCATGTAATTTTATTTTTAAGACATCCATTGACTAACTATTTCGATTTTATCGAGAGATTTTTGAGGCTATTATGTGAGCCTCAAAACCTGCTTGCTGCCAAAACAGGTAGCTCAGGTTTCATCTTTACAAGGACAGTACATTCTTCTACAATAAATGACCTTTTAAAATTGCAAGGTCACCATCATGGACCAGAGAGAAAATTCTTGATGAGACAAAATTTGGAGACCATGTTGATCTACTCCCAATAGCCCTGAACAAGACTTTTCCCCAACCTTGGGTGAACAAGGAGACAATTTAGTAAATAAATGCTTTCTGCTGCTACAAAGGAGAGGATTGATAGCTCTATCAGCCTCAGCATACAAGGTCACGGGTATATGTACCCACTGTGACCTGGTGCTTCAGGAGAGACCAACAGTGCAAAACAAAAGGAAGGATTGGGGATTGCCAGCCCCTCCAAAGGTGGGTATTTATGACGACTGTAGCTTTCTCCCACTGCTTTTCATTACAAGACTTCATATAAATATATTTCAGAATCTCCTGCTGAGAATATAGATAAGCTTCAAACATTAAATTTTCCATAAAACAGAGTTACAACACAAGGCTAATGACAAACGCTGGCATCAGAAGCCTGCAGTACTGGTATTGTTTAGGTTTTGTAGAGCAATGAACAAAGATGTAGAGAATAAAACAAAAATCTTCCCAACTTGTAAATTTGTTTCTGGAATCCTTAAAACATGAAGTTGTTTTTCTGAGCATGCAGACAGCCCTCGTCTTGATGATTGTATATACAAGAATGGCTTAAAACTGTAATACAACATTTGGTTTCAGTCAACATTAGTTCTAGTGTTCGATTTATTCCTCGCAATAAATAGATTAAAGCTTATTACCATTGATAAAGTCTATCTTGTAAACCCCAGGGCACCGCTTTGAAAATTTTCATGGTGAAATTCAGCAGTGTCATGCAGAGTAACACAACACCACAGTGACGTACCAGCGATGCTGACGCATCATTTCCATGGTTTCTGATTCTGACCCCAAAACTCTGAGCAAAGATGTAATGGTACAGTTAGGAGACAGACAAAGGAAACCCAAAACTCCCACAATATCCACAAAATATTGTGCAAAACATATTCCACTTCTTTGTCTTTCCACAGCTGAATGTTTCATAAAAAAAGCCAAATATTCAGAGATACGTACCACTGAGTTTAACTACAATACAAGTTGATAGAAAATACAATAAGGAATTGAATCAGTGGGTGTATCATACACCCGGGAAGAGTCAGATATTTTGCAGAGAGCAGTCATGCACAACAAATCTGTTACACTTCCCTGAAGGAGTTAACAGCTCGTGACTAAGGTGACATGGTCTGCAGGGATATGCAGGTGGCTGATGCAGTACATGGGGCTTTTCCCAAACCCTTCAGCAAAGGGTCTCAAAGAAACTTAAGAAAAGCCTTAAAAAAAAGCAGGCTATGGGGAGACAGAAGGAAAGGGCATCTTATGGATCATCAACTGGAAAAAAAAATAATGGAAATAAAGGAAAGAATAAAGAATCATTTGTCACAGCAATGGGAGGCTGTTAAGGCATCACCTCAGAATCTATGCTGAGACCTGTACTGGTCCAAATACCCATAAATGGTCTGAGAAGGGGGCAGGGGGCAATGAAGTGCCAAACTACACTGACAGAAGACAACAATTAAGAGTAGGCAAAATTACCACTGACATGAAAGCTACAGAAGAGTCTCAAGACACTGTGACTGGACAGTAAAATGATGGCATACATTAAATGTTAATAAATGCAGAATATTGCACTGAAATAAAGGAGTATGTCTGTCCACGTAGACTGACAGGCTCCAAATTAGCTATTCTAATGTAGAAAAGAGATGTAGTCACTACAGGCAGTCTTCTAGATACAGCTCAACAACAAGCAAAAAATAGCAAATAATTTCAGAATTTTCAAGAAAGGTATCAAGACTGAAATATAAAATACCATGTCAGAAACTCATGATTTATCTGCATTTTAAAAATGCATCTATTTCTGGTTATCTTTAAAAGAAAGCATACAAAGACATGCAACTGAGACGGATGGATCAGAAGACCAAAATTATTTCTGAACAGTGAGAAGTCTTACATGTCAAGAATAGATTAGCAGTAGGAATACATTGGGACTCTACAGCTTGAAGAGTCAAACCATCCAGGTCTGATCCATATCACACACAGGATGCTGGGCTATGTGAGCCTTTTGTCTGACCACCTACACTGTTCTTACTTTCACATGAGGTAGAGGGCACAGTAAGGACAATTTCTACCTTCTTGTGAAGTGTTAGGAGGATAAGCCAGAGCATGTTTGGATAAATTGTATTAATTGGGCTGAGATCTGCAAGAGACACTTCTCTCATTTCCATCTGCCCTGGAAGCAAAGATATTAAATAAGACATTAACCATTCCACTCACAATGTGCTATAAAATTTTACCTTTGGTCTTATTAGGGTAACAAATGGGAAATATCATATAAGACTTGAAATTATGGAGTAGATTAGATTCAAATTGCTTCATAAGTTAGAAAAGAAAAAACACCCTCCAGAGCCATCTCCCATCCCAAAAAGGCCAGGTCTAAGTTCAGCTGGACACTGCATTTTCTATTTCCATCTGAAAAGCTGCACGTTTTGCTTTTTCACCTCCACAAGCTGAGGGAAAAGGTAACTTTCATGTATAAAGAGTACACACAGGGAGTACTAAGCACAGCACTGAACAGACAGGCATCTAAAATACCAGATAATGTGCTCAGCTTAGGTTAGAGCACCATGGGTCCATTAGACAAGTTATGCTCTTGCAGCCTAAAGATTTATATCCAGGCTGAATGAAAAGCTAAATGTAAGCAGATCAGAAGCTTCCCATAAGTGTAGGAAAATGGAAGAGCCAAAACCAAACTATTTTGGTCCCTATAAGAACACTTTTGCATGACCTAAGAAGCACATAAAGACCAAGGGATTTTGTGTCATTAATCATAAAACAGCCTTTTCCCACCTTAAAACCAAATTTTGTTTTCCTGGAAGAATAACAGGTAAGGATGGAGCCCATCACTTGAAGCAGCTGCTCTGTTATATCAGCAACACATTCATCCTTTGGGCCAATCTCTGAAAGCAAAATTTCCATCTCCATCACACTTTGCAGAACATGTTCATGAGTAACTACCAACTGCCCAGGATATAAAACTTGGAGAAAGCACTGACTTAGTTCTTGAAATTCTCCAATATCTCTTAATGCCTCTTCTTCTCTACTGACAAAACAAAATACAATAGAATACTAAACTCTTGGCTTACTGTAGATTCCAATGCTGAGAACACTCCTACATAGAAACTACTAATTCACAAAATCACATAAGAAACACTTCTGCTATGTACAAAGCTTCCATGCTTTATTATTTTTCAAAAGATTTGACTAAACCCACATAGTTTCATGATAGTCAATTAAAGGGGCCATAGCTAAAGTTTTTAGAGCCATCCTGAGATCAATCTCCAACTCATTTTTAAACTAGTTCTCATTTTCTAAGTTAGATACCTTCACTCTTCAAGACAGAGCAGAAAGCTAAACTGGTAATACACTCCAGTACTGCAACTATTCACGATGGGCCATGTAGATATCAAAATAATGGACTCTTGAGCTGTGACGATACACTGAGAAATACACTTACTAATTTAACATAATGTATTCTGGCTTTGGAAATATGTTGCAATACATTGGCAGGAACCAGGGACAAAATGACAAGCAGCTCCCGCCCAAAGTAACAAAGAGGGCAATCTGAGAATAGTAAAAGGTGGTTACTCCCGAAGTTTCAATTCTTCCCTCAGCCAGACTATGGTTTTCACTAAGCCATACTTTTCCTTTTACTATTCCCACAAATACCAGCTCAGCCTCACAGGCACTATCCCTCCCCCTCAATCTTAGAATTCATAACAACACAATTGAAAATAAGAACAATGGAGAAGTTTAAGTGCCCCATTTTTCTATTTCTGACTCAACTATAATAACTCTAATATCCTCCACATCAGTAATAAGACAACTGTTAAATGTGATGCTTGAAATCATTCACCTCTGACTTCACAAAGCTCTTTCAGGAAATACTTGTTTCCAGAAAAGCATAATTAGTATAACACTCAGAAATTAGCATGTAGGTGTTTTTTGTCTAAACCAGTAAAATGCCCACCTTCAAGGTTATTTTCAAAGTGTGAAATTAAAGCATGTAACAGCACATACCATCAGCCTGCACAAGGGCCCGTGCCAGAACTGTCAGATGCACCAGCCTGGGCAGGGGAATGTGGAAGTGCCTGTTGCTCAGCAGCCAAATAGCTCCACTGCTGAGGTCAGACAGGAGGAAGAGGAACAAAGAAAACAAGGGAAAAAAAGAAAACTATCCAACAGATTTGCTTTTCAGACAATTCAAGCAACACATAATATCTTTTATTCACACCTTCAAAACCCATCATCTGTAGGTAATTAATTACTGCATGCCTGACTTGACTCTCAGTATTTTCAGTGATGCCAGTGGCAGTAGGACTGGCCTCTTTCTTAGCAGCTAAGTTGCTCCTGAATATCTCATTCAGATCTAATAACTCCTTTCAAGTATCCATCTCTGGAAGTATGTGAAATAATCAACCTATCAACACACTGCAGTTTCCCCCCAAAATTAATCAAGTTTCAGTACATGCAAGACAAGCCTTTTGCAGCACAGTTAAGTAAGAACAGATAAAAGTGGATTTCCCAGTGCCCATACTGAAACACTAATACAGCTAATGACTTCCTGCAAGCTCTGTGACCAAAGCTGCAAAATAATTCAGCTCTTCAGGAGTAGCGTGTAAGCAGAAAACTGAGCTGAAGGGCTATGATTCTTCTGTGGCCTCATTGAAACAAAATAAAAAATAGGTTAAGAAAGGTAAATTCTTGTTTTAAACTTTATTTTGGATTTACTTCTTTGAGAAGTCATGTATACTAACAAATACAATTTTAAAGTTGGAATATCTGATAATGTAAAACTGCTAAAATTCAGGGTTGCTGTTTTACCTGAGCATGACAGTAACTGAATTTTATCCTCTTTCAGACAGATAGTACAAGGCAGAAAATCCACTTACATCCTATTTATATCCATAAAATAAGTTGCAAGAGGAGCGAGGCTGCCCATGCTGACTACTCAAGAAAAGTTTATGGTTTCGGCATAAATGATTTTGTAATTCAAATATAAGCAGGAATTTGCAGGTCATTTTGTAAGTCATGGAAAGGCTCTCGTACCCCACACCGCGGCTATGCCTTTTGTACATGAACAGCTCTCAGGACAGCTGAAGCTTCACTCCCCAGCTCACACTCAGATGTCACACTTGCAACTGCTTAGAAGTCAGACTAAAAGCTGCAATGCACAGTTTTGAAAGACTTCAAGAAATTACTGGAGCAAGACAAACTGCATAAGATTCTTCTCTAGGAAGCCAGTACAGCAGCAGCCCAGCAGCTCAGAAAGGCTCTGCTTTAATTAGCTGTTTGCTATGTAGAAGGGAGGCTGCAGGAAGAGCCCAGCGCTACATCCTCATTTGCGCTTCGCCGTGATCCCTACGGCAGCAATTCAGTCCCCAGTGAAACAGAGCTCATTATCAGCAGAGTCAACTCCCCTCGGGAGAAAGGTGTTTCTCCTGCTCTTAATAGCACCGGCTCGGGCCGATCGCCCCTACTGCCTGCTCTGAGCCCAGCACAGCCGGTGCAGGCAGACTGTGTGCTGGGAAGGACCTGGCGAGCTTGGATGGAAGTAAGGATGGAGACTGGTCTCTAACAGGAAAGGAACACAGACCCTTCACAGGATTTATGAGGAAAGCTCAGACATTAAAAGTAAACCCAAAGCTGGCCTTGGTTTAAATTTGGTTTACAGGCCAGTGCAGATGAAGGGAAAATGTTCACTGATTGTCCTCCCTGGCACCTCTCAACAACGTTCTTTTTGCTTTCTGAGTAGCACATTCCGCATTTGCCTGTTGGGCACATTTCTCTGATTAAAAGATGGCTAAGACCCCTATCATCACCCTCTGCAGACTCTTGGCTCATGCTTCAAGAGAAAACATTTATTTAGAAGTGCCCAGTGCAGAGTTAGGTTGCACTGTTTGATCACGTAAGGGAGAGTTAGGAGGCTGCTCCTCTTCAGCTGCCTCGTGCTACCAGGGCAGACAGCTTAATCTGCTCTACCTACTAAACCCCTCAGTAAATGGCACATCATTGATTTAAGGAGTGTAAGAGCACTAATACTCCCTGCTCTGAGGAACACAGCCCTGAAGCCAACCAAATCACCTGCTGGACCAATGGCAGATGGAGAAAGAGCCAAGTCTCCACAACACTGACTTTTCAATTTCAATCTAATTGAATGGAACTTCCCATCTTTATTTTTCTCCCTTTCATGCTTATCACCTTGCTTTTATCTGGCAGTATTTTAACAGCTGTTTTCTTTATCACATTAAACCAACACTTCTGACAAAAAACACGTCTAATTTTCCTGGATTTCTGCACAGTATGCTACAGGGGAGCAAATCTCTGCTGAACCATGCTGTCTACTAGCCTGAGCACAGGTTTTGCTCTTTAAGACAAATACCTTTCCCATCCTCAAAAAAGGATTAAAAAAAAAAAAAAAAAAAAAAAAAAAAAAAAAAAAAAAAACAACAAAAAAAACCCACACCAAAAGAACGACAAACCCTTTCTGTGATAATCTTCTGCTCAAACTTTAGCCCTCAAAATACAGCAGGCTAGTCCTTCAGCCAGCACTGGGGAAGGTAACAGAGCTCTGCTGATTTACAACAGTTACAGATCTGACCTGGAGATGACCCATGGCCATTACTTGCTGCTTCAGTTGCAACTGATTCAAGGGTTTGGGTTTGTTTATCTTTGGATGTGTTGTAAACCTTCAGCCACTAAAGGTCAACTTCAACATTTCTTCATAAATATTTAGGAAAGCTCTTGAATATTTAGGAAATGCTTGGATGTATGAGATTTTTTCAAGCATGCTGCTTCTTGTATTTGGACTCATCTTTTCTATCACAATCACCTACTCTGCCTCTGAAATAGTCCATTAACCTACAGATAGAGGCAGCTACTTTTGATCAAGGCATGAAAAGTCACAGCTTAGCTCTGAGCCTCAAAACGAGAAGGGAAGAGGGGAAAAAAAAATTCACACAGGGAGGGAATCTTCAGGACTCTTCTCTCTGCTGTCTGTCAGAGAGTTGTGGCCCTGACTGGTTTTGGGTGCCTTCTGTGTTACGGTCTGTTCTCCCTCTGCTGAGCAATCCAAGCACTACAGAGAGCAACAGAGCTGCCTGCAGCAAGAGGTTCTTCAGTCATGTCAGGATTGCACAGGAACAAACTTTATTTCTCAGGCCAACACCAGCAAAAAGGAAGATATAGTCACAGAGCCTCACGTTCCCACCTCACCTACAGACCCGTGCACTGATCGAGGCTGGAACTGACAACCACCACGGCTCAGCTCCAGGCTGAGCAGTACAGGGCAGGTGCAAACATCTGCTGAGGTGAGGAAACCAGTACCTCAGCTACAGACCAGGGATACCCTCAGAGAAGGCAGAAAATATTTTAAGTAAATTGTTGGCTCTAGCTGCCACACTTTCAAAGAAGAAATGAGACTAACTGCTCACATGTCTTCCATGCAAGGAAAAGATAAAAACTCTACATTGGTATTTCATCTTCTGGGATGATCACAGCAAATCTTGGCTCATCCCAGCAGTGGACAACATATCCTTGGATGTGGTCCCAGCACTGCTCTTCTGCATTCACAGTAATTCTCCAGCACCCAACCTGACAAACCCTACAGTTTCCTTGGGCCAAAGAGGGGAAATAATAAGTATATTCAATACTACCAGCTTACCATTTCACAATGCCTTAAATTCAGGGAGCCCTCTGTGCAGCAGCTCAGTTTTAAAGCCATTATCAAATTAAAATAATAAACCCCCAATGTCTATATCAGATTCTGTGGTTAAACGCAGTGGCGATGTTGAGATTTTACAAAGTTTTCACCTCCATGAGGAACCAGTATCTTTCCTTGCTAAGCAGAGGGAGCAGATAATCACCCTAGGGCTCCATCTTTAGTGAAAAATAAAACCTCCTGTATCTCAAAGGGAAAAAAACCAAAACAAACCAACTCAATACCACATCCATTTTCACTAGCTGTACCCAAATTCAACAGAACAGCATCTAAAAATACATCAGAAATCAAGGTGAGGATGAAGAAAAAACAAAAGGTTTAATGCCAGAATGGCAAGATTTCAAGGGTGACCCACTGCCTGGTAATGTCAATGGGATCTCTTTGAACCCTTTCCAAACAAGTCAGATACAGCTTACCTAGACAGGGCTTGTTATTGAGCACAGCTGATTGAGGCAGAGGGAAAGAAAGCATAGGATTAAGAGGGGAAATGCACAGATACAGCTCATACCAGCCCTTGATCAGTGGGCAGGGGAAAGCATATTTGTTTCTTTTAAATACTTAGTCCCAAACTGGAAAAAAATACCAGCCTTTCCATAAGATCCATTTTAAACCCAGGGAGCAGGGAAACATAAGAAGTAGCTAAAAGCTAAGATTTTTCAAGGTTATATAAACAGACATTGCAAAGTTCTTCACTGTGTTTAGTAACCTACTGCCCCCAAGAAAGTTAATATGTTTTCAAACAACTCCAGGCATATTCAGCAGAAATCTGTTATTAAAATCAGTGAGAGACAAGCTGTTAGCTGTACGTTGTGCTAGAAAAGCTGCAGATGAAATGCAGAAAGCTCCTATGCTTTCACTCCACATCCAAAAACCCAAACATTTTCAGTTGCCTCATAAATCAAAGTTTGTCATTAAGCTGCACCTAAAGTGCTATCTTGCCAAAGCCTCTAGAAAAGCATCAAGGTAGCTATTAATTATTCTTTTTTATAATCAACCAGAAAACATTTCATAGGTGAGGACCTTGGGCTGGTGCAAACCCTGCCTCTGTGATGGTTACAGGGCTGGCAGGATCACAGTGTTTGCTGGTGGCCAGAGACAAATGGACTCAGAGTGATAGCGTGTGGGAGCTTTTAAGCTGAGGTACTTTCCACTTCAAGCACACCTGAGGGACTCGATGTAAACTGGTAACAGAGCTTGGGACTCACACAAATGAAATAAAAGCACGAGTAGACAATGAAGAAAGTTAAATTTTCACCTAGAGAACTGCAGTGTAAGAAGATTGCCCTGGAGGATTTAATCAATGCAAGTGAATCTTGTATATTTTTCTCCAGTATTCCCAAAACGAGTCAATAAAATGCCAGCACTTTCTCAGCATAGAGTGACCATTTCCCAGCAAGCTTGAGTTCAAGTCTTTATCAAAAGAACTAAAGAAACACATTATGATTTCAGAGAAAAACAGCAAGCAAGCAAGCAGAAGCAGCAGGATAACCTTACACAGTATGTTTTCACAAAAAGTTTTTTACTTCTTTTATTCTTGAGGACAATTAGAAGTACTGAAAACTATTAAAACCAGACACTGCTGATACACAAAAATACCTGCAGCTACCCTGGCCTTTAATAATAGTAAAACATTTGAAAAGTGTTACACACCACCATCAGGCACTAACTAAAGGTATTTCCAGGTCCAGAACTCCTCTCCCATGAGCAAAGCACACCTAACTTGTTCATCTGCTTCATCACAGATGTTATAAAGCTCCTTATGCCTTCAAGAAACTTCTATTGCACCCACCTACTAACCCATGACCTAAAGGATCTGTGCAAGTGTGTTGGTCTCCTACACCTCACCTGAAATAAAGGGCAAGAGACCACATTACGTAACATAATTCTACATAATTATAAACACCTGAATAAATGGCCCTGCCTGTCTAACCGTTTCCACACAGGTTTTCTCTATTGGCCAAATGGCATGTAGGCAGGGAGCTTTCTCAAGTCATGAGTCAATTTACAATCCCACCTTCAGCTGGAGCCTGGATAATCTGTTTCTCGGAGCATTGAAAATCAAAATCTCCATATTTTCTCCTTTGTAATACCCAGTTTGCATGCACAAAACAAAAGGGCTGTCACTTGTTCAGATTTAAAAGCTCTAAGCAAAATTAGCTATTCTAAGTTATCTGCAAAGCAAAGAGGTGCAGCTGAAAAACATCAGGGACATATGATCCACAACTCTTCAAACAAAGTGTCAGAAGTTTCCAGAAGGCACAATAAGGATAAGGGTCAACATCCTCAGTGCATTCTAACACAAGAATTTCAAGGAACAAAAACAAAGGTAATTTTTCAGGGGCAAGGAGAATATTGCAACAGTTGTATCTATGCTAATCAAAGGGTTTGGAAGCAAAGCTCACACTTTATATTGCTGAGAAGTGATGCTCTGAAAAGAGCTTTACTACAAGGAACGTTGTCTGCCTTGTTTCAAAATGATGACTCTTATTTTTCCATTTATCAGTATAATTTCTTCCTCAAACTGGCATTCAAAAATATAGCTCTTCCTCATGGGAGGAACAAAACAAAAACATAGTTTGAAATACAGGAGTGGATTCTCAACAGATATACATCAACATGAGAAGTCAACAAAATTATGTTAATTTATGCCAAATGAAACATAACCAAGATTTCTCTCCTTCGAGATGAAGCTGGGATGATTATGGTCATTTACAGCAGATGCTACTCCTCATCACAGAGGGCAGGAGAGCTTGTTCCCATGCCTATGTAATGTCACCGAACAAATACATCTGTTAGCAGGAGGAGGACTCAGTTCAGCACAGTGATGTAGCAACGTCACGGGCTGACCTATTCTGCCCAGCACACAATGGAGAGTTGTTCATTTTTCTTTTCAATGAGACACTATGCAAGTGTTGATTTAATGGTTCATTTATCAACCCTTCTGAATATTAAGCAATTCATTTTGACTTAATATGAACAATTCAATTTCACCCATCCTTTCTCCCCTTGAAAAATGTGAATTGCTGTCTAGGGAGAAGCTGTTTTAAAAGTTGACTTAACAGGAAGCACTTGGTTTTGTACCCTTTCATATTCTGATATATATTTATAGCTGACTTGTTTTGGGGGGGTTTTTTGCCTTTTACATATTGCACCTGAAATTCACAAATGCTAAACCAGACACTTCACTGCACGCCCAAAGGCATCTTCTGCAGTATTAGCTACTCCCTAAGACGACCACCAGAAAACGAAGCACATTGCCAGTAAAACTAACAAGCCTGTGAAATGCCGTAACACTCGGGGAACGGGGAGTCCCATTGAAAATCCGTTACTTAGAAACTTTTCGTTACCAGATACATTTTCCCCATAGGGGCAAAATAGCAACCAATGCAGAAAACACTCGAGCTTTAGTCTCACCTGTAAGCAGCACCTCACACCCCCAAGTTCGCATCTTCCAGAGCTTCCACGGCCACTCGCAAGCCCCGGTCCGAGACCCGCACGCAGCACCGACCCCCGGCAGGGCTCGACGGGACAGCCCAGGCTCGGGGCAGCCTCCCCCGGCACTAAGACAGCCGCGACCGCCGCACCTGTTGGGACCCACCGCATCCCCCGCGGCTCCCACAGCTTTTTATCTGACTCAGCCTGATTTGTGCCCGCTTTCACCTGCTGCTCCCAGGTGCCGAGCCCCCTCTCCGCAGCCCCCCCAACACGCTCGCTGTTAACAATTAGCCCGGCAGCTCCGTCCAGCCGCACAACCCCGCAGCGGAGTCCCTGCCCCGCGGGAGCCTCGCCCCCCGCACACACACAGAGCAGCCCCCCGCAAACCTCGGTCGAGCCTCCCGGAGGGCCGGCAGCCACTTTTCCCCCTGGGAATACGGACACGGAGGGAGGGATGCGAGGGAGGNGGAGGGGAGGGGATGGGATGGGGGGGCGGCTCCGCGCCCGGCTCTGCCCGCCCCGCCGCCGCGCCCACCGCCAGCACAGCGAGCGCCGCTGCCTCCGCGGATGGCTTCTTTTTTATTCCTCCCGCGTTCCCCCCGCACCACCAGCTTTTTATTCCTTTCCTCTCTCACCCCGCTTTTCTGCTTTCTCTCCCGCTTTTCTGCTTTCTCTCCCGCTTTTCTGCTTTCTTTCCCCTTTCTCCCCGCTTTTATTCCCTTTCTTCGTTTCTNCAGAGCAGCCCCCCGCAAACCTCGGTCGAGCCTCCCGGAGGGCCGGCAGCCACTTTTCCCCCTGGGAATACGGACACGGAGGGAGGGATGCGAGGGAGGGATGCGCGGGGTTGGGAGGCATCACGACCGCGACCCGGGGAGCGGAGGGTACCCCAAGAAGGGCCGCGGCTCCCCGCAAAGGGCAGCGCCGGCCAAGACGCCGAAACTCCGCCAAGTCCGAGCGGGGCAGCGCCGGCAGGGCATCCACGCGGCACTCACCGGCGCGGGGGTCGCGGGCGGGCTCGGCCCCTCAGGAGATCATGCCTGCGGGATCGCGGGGCCGGCGGCGGAGCGNGCTTTTCTGCTTTCTCTCCCGCTTTTCTGCTTTCTCTCCCGCTTTTCTGCTTTCTTTCCCCTTTCACCCCGCTGTTCTTCCCTTTCCTCGTTTCTCGCCTTTCTCGCCGCTTCCTCCTGTTTTCCCACCCTCCCTTTTCACCCCTCTTCCCTCCCCATTCTGCCCCACATTTCAGAGAATCACAGAAAAGAGCTTTAAAATCAAGAACGTCAAATCCAAGTCTTACCCCAGCACTGCCAAACGCTCCACTAAACCACGTCCCCAAGGACCACATCTGTACATCACTTAAATACCTCCAGGGACGGTGATCCCACCACTTTCCTGGCCAGCCTGTTTGAATGCTTGGTAACTCTTTCCTGAGGCTGTTTCCTCTTACCACTTGTTACCTGAGAGGAAGCCAACACTCAGCTGGCTCCAGCCTCCTTTCAGGTAGTTGTGGAAAGCAATAGTGTCTCCCCTGAGCCTCCTTTTCTCCAGGCCAAACACACCCAGGTCCTTCAGCCACTCCTCATAAGACTTTTGCTCTAGACCATCAGCTTTCCTGTCCTTCTTTGTACATTTCTTTTTCCTTTTTTTCCTTTTCTTAATTGCTTTTTCTCCTGCTTCTCCTCTTCCCCATCCCTCTCCATACCCAAGCCTTTTAACAAAGGACACTGTGCCCAACAGCCAAGTGGCAGCAGGCATTTGGCTGCCCAGTGTGGGACAAAGGTTCCAGCAGCAACACAGGTCATTTTCCCTTGGAGTTCCATGTGTTGGAGAGGGGATCAGTAGAAATGGGGGTTTCTACTTTAAAAAGTTAGTTGTTTTGCAACTATATGCAAATGCTTTGATTTTAGCAGATGGCAATGAATGCTTTCCTTCCTTATTTTATTCTGTAGGTAAGATTCAAAGCAGAAAATTTTGTTTGCCATAAGCTCAGTAGCTACTGACTGCTGGTTACCAGGACAGGTTATATTTGTATTTATGGAGAACTTTTCCATCATGTGCCCACTTGCTGCTCTTCCCTCCTTTCTAGGAGCCCAGGACAATCACATTCTTTAGAGTTCCCATGAAGTGCTGGGTTTGGCCCATTGAAGGTCTGTAAAATCAGTTATCAAATAAAGGAAAAGGATGCACCATATAAACCTACACTGGTGCCTCTACACAAGCCCTCCTTCTACCTGGGATAGGTTACATGCAAAATTTCTGTTCATCTCATTTGAAAATATAAAAAAAATAAAAGTAATGAAGAAAATTGTCAGGCCAAAAGAAAATAAAAGTACATCAGCAAAACTAGGAAGTGTCAAGCACTGTAACTTTTATGAAGTTAGTCCAGCAACAGATTTGATGTATGGCGCTTCATTTTCTTTTCTGTTGTTCTTTTGATTTTTAGTACTTGCCTTTTTCCCATACTTTGTAAGGGTTGTTGTCCTTCATTTGCACTGATTCGCACTGTGCACTGGATCCAGTTGGCCAGCAACTGCAGGGAATGCTAATTCCATTTAGTTACCGGAAAAAAGCAATAAAAGCAAATATGTTTCCCTCAGGTCCCAGCCCAGAGTGATGAAAATGCCACACCAACAAACATATTTTGTTAAAATCAGTCTTAAGTGTCCTCTATTTTCCCACAGAAAAGTAAAAGTAGGAAAATAGTGCACTAGCAAACTGAAATATAAATGATGAACCCTTCCCAGCTCTAGTAGTTGCATCCCAAATATATCCCCAAGCCAAGGAAAGAGTGACAGTCTGTAATCACATTTCAGATGTGCCACGAACAGCCATAGCTAAGATTATTTAAAGTTATGGGGTCAGTGACAGCAGCAGCTGCTGCTCCTGACCTCAAGGGAATCACAGTCCTGGTTAATAAGAACTCTTGTCCTCCCATTCTTCACTGGAGCTTACTGGGATGTGACTGGTCCTTTGAGCTGCTTGCAAGGGGTTCCCAGTGCTGTGCTGACCACTGGCAGGAGTGGGCTGCAGGAGCAGAGGAAAAGGCAGCACAAGCAAAGCTAAAATAACTGTTCCTGTTAGAGATTACTCTACTTATTTTCCCTGCCTTTAGAAAAGGAACAGCTGCTGCTCAGGTTTGCCAGCACCCAGAACTCAAAAAACTATGAGTGAGAGATTCAGAAATAGGATGATTGTCTGTAAAACAGTCTGATGTCAAGGGGGAGAGGGGGAAAGCCTCTTTTTATTTGGCCTGTGATTACTAAGTCTGCTGAGATCCTTTTTTTTTTTTTTTCCATCTTTTTCCTTAGTTCTTGAGGAGCAGAGATCCCCTTTTCTTTCTTTCTTTCTTTTTTTTTAATGAATGCTAGGATTCTAACATAGTCAACTAATTCCAGGAGCTGAGGCTTCAAGATAAAAAGAAAAGTATACCATGTCGCAAAGCTCACAATGCAATCTCATTGCATTGGCTTTGGCAGCAGTTCACTTGGCTCTGGAAATAATAAAGTGGGAGACTGAAATGACAAACAAACCAGAGATCCAAACCAAAGTACCACCAGGGAATGCAAAGCAGATGGCCAGCAAAAGAAGACCAGCCCAAAAAATTGCTATAGTCTTTGCAGGAGGATTACTGACAGCAATCACCATGGTGGCCTCCTTCTGTGAGCTTGCCTGGCATGGTTTGCATTTCGATGTCCCTGTAATGAATTATCATTAAGAGGAATAAACAAGCTAGGACGACCTCTCAATTGCAAATAATTTGTGCACTCATACCAAAGAGGGAGATCCAAGAGCCTTGGAAAGCCCATGAAAGGGTCAGGACCAACACTGCATTTCTATGGCATCTTGGGCCTACCTTGCTTTAACTGGTCATTGAGCTATCACCAGGATAACACTGGTGTGTGCATTCAGGAACAATGCTTTCAGCATGCTCCTGTTGAAATGTCTACTTTATTTCAATATGTCATAATATTATTTTGTCAAGAGTATTTATTTAAAAGTCGCAAAATTCAGTCTGTGCTAAACAGGAGCTGGCACAATAGAAATGAGATTTTGGGAGTCCCCATAAATGTTTGAGTGTGAGCATATGAAATCTCATGTAGCAATTCATTTTCAGAAAGAGAAAAAAGCCCTAAATTACATTGTCTGCTGTCAGGTCCAGTTAGCTCAGGAGAGAAAAACACATGAGTATCAACTGTGACCATTTGAACTAAGCAGTGTGGTAAAACACCCTGAAGATCTCCATCAAGATTGATCCTTTCTGCTTATCCTAATCAATACATTGGTTTACTGGAGAAGAAAACAGTTATTGTGGAACAGGTTTCAGACTGCCAACCCCAGCTGTGCTGCCAAATAGGATTTCTCTTCAGTTTATGTCCATCCCTAGCACTTAGCAGAGCTGGCCTGTCCTCTTGTGTTTCTCAGCCTTTCTCTTCAACTTTCACTCTTGTTACTAGTGTAAAAATGCAATGTTTAATACTGGCTAAACCCTACACGCTTTCCTCTGTGGCCATTCACAGGGACCAGGATTTTGAACTTTGGGCTCAATATGAAAAGTTTTTCAACAAGCACCTGGTGCTAAATCCTACCCACCATATTTGTGGGTGTTGCTCCATTACCTGCTGGTTTGAAATAAGCAGGATTTAATCATTTGGGGATGACAGTGAATTACAGCTCATCATGCAGGGATACAGCACTCCTGTCCCGCTCTCCCAGCCCGTCTGCTCACAGGCTGGTGCACCACTGGAGCACAGCCAGGCAGCCATAGAAATGCATTGAGTGAATAAGGTCTTCCTTCCCTATCAGCCAATAAAGATAATTACAAAGGCCACCATATATTAATTTGGGTTCAGTCCTTTTCCCACTCAAATTAGTTTTGGTTTTGCCATTGATGCTGATTTTAGTAGAAGCTGGCCTAACATCAGGGAGCTAAAATTACATTGCTTCTGCTGTCTCCCCTGTACCAGCCAAGGGAGTTATTGGCCCAGCCAGAAATCGATACTAACTCAAGAAACAGCCCAGGTATCCTGGGCATGTCACTGTTGGGCTCCAACATTTACTGCAGGCACTGGGATCCCCACAGTGATCAAATTAGTGACACTTCCTCCCCACAGCACAGCCAGGCCCCTGGGCACGCTCACCCCTCTGGAAATCAATTATCAAAATCATCACTAAATGAAGACAGAGAAGGAGACATGCATAGAAAATTGTTACCCACTGGGCCTCCGAGTCAGAGGATGGCAGGTCTTGGTGAGGATGCCCACACATGCTCACATAGGTGTGCAACACACACTGCTGTCCTCAGAGAGTCCCTGTGCAGGGCTGTCAAATTTCTATCCAGTTTCCACAACACCAAAGTTGCTTGTTATCAATATCGGTGATGTCACTCAAAAAAGTCAGGGAAATCCATCATGGCCCATGAGGTTATTCTGGTGTAACAAGCACAAAGCCACAGAGGTGGTGGCTCATTGCAAAGCTTGTAGGGTTCTTCTGCAGTCCAACAGCTTGGGATCTCCCTGCATAGGTGCAGATGTGGATGCACACAGATATGAACACACAACTGTAACAGGCATATAATTATCCTCCAGTTTTTCTCTGAAAAACATTATTTTCCTTTTAGGCAGTGCTCTGCCCATAGGTATGTCTGAGTATGTAGATTTAGCTGCAAGGATGAAAAGCCACACTTCCATGGAGCACACACAGCATCCTGATTTGCACATACCTCAGAAATACAAACAGTTCATCTCTTTCTCGTATTCTGCTGCTACAATAAGTTTGCAAACAACTTTGCTTACTGGACTTGTTTCATGGTGTGAGTAACTACCAGCAATATCTTGCCTGCTACTCAGAGCAGAGTCACATGCTGGGATTGCTCATATGCCATTCAGATTCTCTAACAACTGAGAGAGAGGATAAAAAGGGAGAGGAGGGGGGAAAAAGCAACTATTTCCAACTGAGACACATTCCTCTGTTGTCTCTGCAAATTCGGCTGCGAATGCTGTTACACTGATTTCCTTTAACTGGTCAATCCCCACCCTGTTTCCACAAACATGAAAGATGACTGTTTATAATTCCAAACTCCCAGCCTTGTGCCAGATAGCGTTTGCCAATCAGCTGCCAAGGCAAGCTTCACACAGGATAAAAACAAAAACA
>VXBX01008145.1:904282-959491 GCA_013400415.1 Scytalopus superciliaris | reverse complement strand
AAAAAAAAAAAAAAAAAAGGAAGAAAGAAAAAGGAAAGGAATGGCAGATTAAACAGATCAGCTCCGATTCTTACCTTCAGCAGCAGACTTCGTTTGAAGCCCACAAATACTTTTACTTTGCCCGAAGTCTGAGCTATTTTTAGCTTCCCTCGGGGATGCCATATAGGGAGAGCAGCCCCCTCCCTATCATTACTAATCTGCCTAACATAACAGCAGGACACCTGCTGCTGGTGAGTCATGTTTTGTGTGAAGCTAGTGGGGTATATATATATATATATATGCAAAATGTAAAGACAATTGCTTATTTCCCTCCCTACCCCATGTGGTGTTTGTTGCTCTAAGCAAATCAAATCGTTGTAATGAAAACAGTGTAAAGAAGACAAATACATAGGAAAATTCTTGTTCCCTTCAGACCAGAAGTTCTAGAAAGGCATAGCACAATTATGTTTGTTTATATTTGGGGGGGGTGTGTACCCATGTATATACACATGTATCTGCACTTCGGCACATGCACAAAGGGCTTGTACTCTTAGAAGCTTCTGCTCTGTTCCATGCAAACTAGTGTTTTCACTGAAAACTTGAATTAAAATTCAATGACTACAAATCTAAAACTCCATCCTGATCCTGTCTTCCCTACTCACTCACAGTAAGAAAGATCAAGCATCAAAATGGAGATATGTAGGGGAAACTCAGGTTTATGACCTGCTAGCACAGAGAAACCTACAGTGTGCTCCCCATATAAGCTTCCAGATAGGAGGCAAAAGTAGCTTTCTGGCTGTACAGTGGCTGTTAAACATCAGCTGTGATCCCTTTTGTTTGCTGCACAGCCATTACTTGCAGTGACAAACATATCTATAGAACAGCCCTTGCTCTGTGCTGGGAGCCTGATTTAGCTCTGGCCCTCAAGCCATGCATTTCATCGTTATGGGCTTCACTTCTAAACTTTTGAGAGCTGCAATAAAGTGCTGCTAAGTTTGGCTTTGTGATCTCTGGAAGATCTCTCTTTTATTCCCTTCCCCTCTCTCTCCCCTTTATTTTTTTTTAATTTTTTTTTTTCAAAATGTGAAGTTTTGGTTATTTCTGTCTTTGCAGAAAGGCATTGTCCTGATCTTCTGCCTTGGGCAATACTTCCATTTCATGGTGGATACTGGCACCCACCAGTCTTAACCTTAACTCACCCCGCTGTCCCTAAATTCTACAACATAGTCCCTCTTCTTAAAGACAATGGTAAAATGTCAACTAACACCAATGGAAATAGGATGGACACTTACAGAAGGTGCTAGAACATCTCACCCTTTATTTTTTTTTAAGAATCAGCATTAGATATTGCAACACACAAAGCCATGGCTGATAAAAGCACATAAAATTTGTATCTTCCTCTAATAAGAAAATACCTGAAGTATCCAATGGATAATGAAAAACTTCCTGTTTTAAAACCATGATATTGAATACAGTGCAGGAGAATGATTTTTAAATATATAGGAAGAAGTTATCTCTGTTTCCACAGAATTGTGTAGATTTTCAAACACATTTCTTTAGAGCCTCTGCCCTATCTCCTTCTCCTGTTGAACTGGATGAGGGATGGTAGAAACTAAGAAACTTTCCCAGCCTGTCTAGTTACCCTTCTCCAAAAAGGACTGGACTAGGCAGGAACAAATGGCCAAATTTTATTTCTATGAGCAGTGTAGCGACATATGCTGTATAAAACCCCTAAAATATCCTAAAAAATTGCATTTACATATGTTTTAGGCTCTCTGAATGGAGTTTAGGAATGTATTTCAAGCCCAGTAATTTAAAATAACCTCTGGCAGATCAATATCTTACCAGTTAAAATGACCATCAATCTAATCCTGAATGTCTGGGATAAGGCCACATGCCCGAAATGTCAACCCTGGGCATTCTCCACCAAATAAAGACAGAAAGCAAGCAAGTCCTTTCTATATTCAGCTGCTTCTCCCAGTTCTGCTGTAGCAGAAGCAGCAGGATCTGAGGCAGACAGATCTTGCAGCATTTCCAGTTTTCATGAGGAGTATGTTTGTGACCCACAGGCTCTGCGATCCTCTATCCTCCCCTAGTGACCAGCACATGCTGAGGGTATTGAACCAGCTGGAGCCTTCGAGCTCAGCAGAGCTGCTGCATCTCGTAAGCACCAGCAGGAGATCTGGCTTTGTGCTTCAGCAATCCTGCGATCCTCTCTGGTGCCAAAACCCAACCAATCCCCCTCTTCACACCTGACTTCATCTCAGAAGGACAGAAGTAACCAGGTCTGTGTTATGGACCGAGCATGGGGGTCAGTTCTCCCTGGCCATTTCTCTGATGACAGTCTGAGTGTGTCATCCATGTATCAACTATCACAGTGCCTTTAAACGTCTGCTAAACAAAAAAGTAGAGGCATAAGGGGGAAAAAAAATAAACAAAACCAAAAACCCCTTGGCACATCTGCCCTGAATCCCAATTAGAAAAGAATTGTTTGCCTTAATTCTAAATGTATTTAGAATATGGAGCATGTACTTCCAAAGGATGTTTTGTATTTACAGCATGTCTGTCTGGTTATACTGCTGCAATGTAATTGTTTTCCTGCTGAGAATTATAGCAGGGAAGTTACTCTGGGTACGATTACAGCTCATTATAGTTTCGCTTTGGAATTTAAAGGCTCCCCTGCACCACTCCCTCCTCCCCGCTTAGAGGCACTGGCCCTGGAGCACGCTGGGACTGCTGCCTGTGACTGCAGCAACACAGGTCCCTGAGGTCACTGACAGCTACATGACACGTGCATGTACTTGAGGCTTAGTTGCTAGAAACAGGTAAGTCATTACAGAAACAGTATGAAGGGAAATCTATAATGAATCCCCTATGCTGAGGCTGGAGCTGGGACAATCTAAGCCAAAACTTTGCTCAGTCTGGGCCTGGGGGGTGCAAGAAGGCAGCAGTTCCCACCTGGTGGGACTTTGGGAATGAGAGCACAGCATAATTTGTGTCCAAATGGCTTTGGGTTTTTTTGACAGAGTTATACTTAGGGTGGGTAGCACCTAAAGAGCAGGGATACATTCTCTCCTGTGCACAGGCTCAGCACAAGGTCAGCTTTAATATCAGAGACAGAGCCCTGCAGCACGGGTAAGGTACAGAGAGAGCTGGGCCAAGCTGTGGTGAGTTCATCCACTGCTTCCTGATGGGAAACACTTCTTGACATATTTCATAACTGTAGTTGTTCCTTTTGCCTCTAAATCTTTAAAGCTTGATGCTGGAATCAGGTTTGCACTATAAATCTCTTCCTTCTATCATACCATTGCCTGTCACCGCTGATACTTCCGAGCAGAGCGCTGAGCCCTGGCAGGGCTGGAGCTGCCCAGAACAGCCCTGACATTAGTCCAGCACAAACTAAGCTGATGGCAGCAGAGCAATTCCAGCACCTGAGGAATCCTGCCCAAGCCTCTGCAGCCTCTTGGGTAGAGCAGTCCCGGGCAGCCCCGTCGCTCCCCTGCCCAGATGGTACAGCTGCAGGAACAAATGTACTCCGTTGCGGAGCGGCACCGTGTGTTTCAAAACAAAATGTCAATGAGCTTTCCAGATTAAAACATTAAAAATGTATGAGAAACAACTGCCACACACAAGGAAGCTAATAACACTGGTAGAGTTTTTCCTTTTGAAATCGGGTAAGACCGTTTTTGATAGCAGTGTGTTTATGTGCAGTTGTAGTAGTCAACAAACTGAAGACCAAGAAGAGTCATTAGATCTTCATTTGGCCTTATAACAGACTGTTGTATTTGACCCAGCTATTTCTCATCAAACTGAGCTGTAAGTCCCAAGAAACTCAATAGTGGAGAAAAGCACCAGGTCTTACTTCATCAAAAAACAAAGAACTCTCTTCTTTTTTCTCTTGATAATTTGTTCTAATGATTAAAATAACTCCCCAGTTAAAATAAAACAAGCCAAAAAAACCCTCACCAAAACCCACACCTCGTTTAATAATATCTGTTTCAGCTTTCAGATATGGGCTCTTCTTTCATTTTTCTCTTCTTTTAGGACAGTTATTTTCTTCTCAGAAACAGACTCATGCACGAAAAAATCACCTCAGACTATTTTTTTTTGTCTGTGAAACACACTGAGCCTTTCAGGCCTTCCATTGTAAAACATCTCCTCATACCCTCAAATAGTTTTCACCTTTCTTTCCTATCCACTTTCCAACTTTTTCATATCCTTACAAAGTTTCAACACAGTATTTTGCTATTTGGGACCTGGTTTTAGTGATGCTGCAATAAAAGTAAAATTACCTCTTTTCCTGTTTTTCAGTGTTCCCTTGTTTATATACTTAAAGGCCACATAAATTCCTTTTGTCAGGTCATCACAGTAGGATCAATGTGCAGAGGCTTCTTGGATCACTGCTCCCTTCGTCTGGTGAGCACTCTCCGTGCTCCAGTCTGCAGGGCTGTGCCCTTGCACAGACCAACACAGAGTGTGATGAATTCCTCATCCTCTTTACCAAAAGGTTCACCTTCTCCCCATGCCAGTCTCCTTTCCCCTTCACTACATACCGTTCTCTTATCTTCATGCTTTGCAAATATTTTTCATCTTGTGTTTTGCTACAGACCATTGATACAAACAACAGAGAGCTTTGCTACTTAACCCTAATGTGCCCTAGAAACCACAGGTCCATTTAGTTCTGATTCCCCACCGACAAGTACTTCTTGAGCTCTGCCAGGCACTTTGTTATCCATTTAATGCATATTCTAATGTTACTGAATGGTGCTAATGTTCAATCAGCAGCCTTTCAGTGCCAAGTCAAACACCTCACAAAAGTCTAAATGCACTAAATTTGTACAATCATTTTTGTCAACCAGACTTGTAATATAATCAGAGAGTAAAAATTAGGTTTCTTTGATAAAGTTTGCCATAAACCCATGTTGTTTAGACTACTTACTAATTTACTTTTGCATCAGCTTTTGAATTATTTAACACAAAATGATTGCGTACTAACTATCCTGCTTGAGCCTTAGGAAATACTTCCTCATAACAACCTTCTCTTTGAAATTAGTATAGACATGTTCCATACCACCCTGTGATCATTAGCTCTTTCACTTCTGGGGAGACTGGACTGAATTTGGTCCCTTTTGGAAGGTTTCACAGGTAAACTGGGCTTTGATGGGACCAGCTGCCCAAAGTAGGGACACAGTACCTGGTTCCTCTCAGTACTCCTCCACATCTGCCCTGCTTGCAAAGCCTCACTAACATTCATCAGGAAATCACACAAGCAAACCCAAATATCTTCTGTATAAATTGCCTTGCAAAATCTCAGAAAAAACTTTACCAAAATGAAATAAATATGCCTTGGGCCATTTGTGCACGTGCCTGGCAGCGCAGAGCCATTGCTGCACATGAGCTTCTGATTTAGGGCCTCAGATAAATCTGCTCTTTAACTACATTAGTACAAAGCTAGAGCCATAATTTTATGGGCTGAAGGGTGATGCTATTTAGGAAGGGATCCAGCTGCCAAAACAATTTTTATGCTGGTTTCTATGGAAGGTCCATTCACAAAGACAAAGTATCTTTGTAGCAAAATCTACCTTTGTTCAGTCCAGGTTATTTGAAGGAGCCTAAAGGTGTCTGAGAATCTCATTGTCTTTGCCCATTCCCTACCAAGCTCCTTTAAACAAGTTCATTTTGTCCTCCTCCACTGTTGCCTACCTCATCAAATAACAAGGAAACCTTAAGGAATTCAGTGGAGAGCTGGATGTTTTGTACATAAAGACATGACGGCTTCTCAGTGCTCCTGCTGTTATTCAGAAATCATGCAAAATGAAGCTGAGGCAGAGAGCAAAGCACAGTGCAAACCCGAAGCATTCATACCTCCTGAGCATAGCTCATTTGCTCTGCTGTCAGTAACTCAAAGCCCCAATGAAAAGAGGAGGGGAAAAAAAAGAAGACATAAAAGAAAAAGAGTAATTATATGCAAGTCACTAGACTTATCACTTAGCTTTTGGCAAAATATTGACTTCTGAGTGATCTTTGTCAAATCTCATAAAAAAACAGCCTCCAGGTGATGAATCTTGCCACAGGCATTAAGTGGGGTGCTGCTGTAAAAGGAAGAGAAGGAAAATGGAAAGGAAGGATTAATTTTAATTATGTAAACTACCTTTGTCTGCATTTGGTCAGACCTCTCACAATTTGGAAAAGCAGGATGCTTGAGGGCTTGATTTTTGTTTGGTTTAAATATTCATGGCGTTTAAAATATCTTCTGTGCTGGGCTTGGCAGACCTGGTGGGCTGAGCCAGCCCTGACATTCCACACCATGAGCCTGTGCAGCAGCAGCGCCTCAGGACATTCAGCCAAAGCCACGGAGCAGAGCAGAAAACTTATAGTGAAGGCTCTGCTGGGACCCCTTGTATAGGGAGCTGAGAACACTTATTGATTTCAGGAGGGAGATGGATGAATGTGCAGCATGTCTGTATCACCAATCCAGACATTTGGGAATAGTTTTGCGTGCTGACATTTCACTATGACCTGGGGTTTCACACAGGCTTTAATCCAACTATTCAAGGCAGGAAGGACAGCACTTTGAACAAGAGCTAAGCAGTGGGGAGGAAGAAGAAGAAAGTATTTGTTATCTACAGCAATGATTTATCATTTCCAGACAGTACAGCAGGATAAAGAATAGTCTCATGGATAAAGAATTAATTTGAGACGGGAAGAAACAGGTCTGTCCCAACCTTGACAAGCTCCCTGGCAGATCTCGGACCTGCCAAATAGAGACATAAATAGAAAAAGTGCTCCCTGCCCAGGTGTGGTCAGCATGGTGGTCCATGCCATAGTCCATGCCATACTGGTAAGAGCCACAGTTAAAATCCCAAGTAAGAAATTATTGTTACATAAAGTAACCTGGATTTTTCGTCATTAAAAAAGTGCCATAAGCAATGCTGAGATATTCCACGCACAGTCTGCCATCTCCTGTTTCACTCTAATCAGTTATCAACATTAATTCAACATTAACTTAGGACGCAATTTCTTCACCCCACTCATGCTGGCATCAGGCAATCCACCCATAGTCTCTCCCTCAGACTTTTTTTGGAAGTGATTTTTAAAAATCACTTAAAGTGATTTAAGAATACTCCCAAATGTCAGCTGCAGGCAGGAGGAGACAGTTATTGGTCTGGTTTTAGAGAGAATTTTTGGCTCAGTTTCTTCTTCCTACCCTGCTCATCACTGATGTATTTTTAAATGAATCCTAAAATACACACCAGGAAACTCTATTAAATAAAAATCATGAATGGCATGCAGACTGTGCTATTACTGTGCATAAGAAGATAACAAGACTCAAGAGACTGCCCTTTACATTCTGCTGCTCTTGCTAACTAGAGAACTGGCCCAGCAAATGCACATGTTCCATGAAGAAGTGAGAGTGCCACAAACCCTAAATAGCATGCCTGGAAAGAGGCTGGAGGAATAAGAGATTGGAGAGATAATGGGCATGCCATGAGCTGCATCTCCCTGTGTTCTCAATTAACTAAGTGATTGGACATGCACAATCGGAGATCCTGAATGCATCGTTTGTAGGTTATCAGCACTATCGGACATCAGATGGAGCAGCACAGGACTCCCCCTGCCAGCAAACTGGAGGCAAGAATTAGAATTCTGAAAGCTTTTTAAAGCCAGACTCTCACCTCAAGACACAATAAAAGAAAAGCTTTTAGATCATTCCTGGCAGAGGAGTTGGAAAGCTGCCATGCTCAGACAGGGTAACTATGGTAATCCATATCAGGTTGCAGAAATCATCTTTAGCATACAGTCTTTTAAGCTCTCCAAGAAGCTTTCTTCCTAATCTACTTAAAAATGAAAAATAAAGGGTGTTTCAAGGTCAAACAATACCAATAATGGTATCAAAGGCACCAAAGGGGAAACAGGTCGAGGGTTCCTATTCCTGAGAACCAACCGCTGTCTCTGGAAGGAAGGAGAACTCCAAACCAAGATACAGGAGCTGAGGGGGAGACCAACTTCCCTGTCCTGAGCTCTGCATTGCCATGTGATCATCTGTGCTCTGCAGTGAAGGCTGCACAATTAAGATGCGCTGCTGAAAACCCATTCTTAATTGCTTTGATGTTTAGGTAATTGAGACCTGAATACTTTAGTACATCAGGATTACTGAACACAAAGGCCTTGAGTCTGTTCTCTTCTGTGCCCATGTAAGTGATGCCCAGACTTCTCCTTCATGGCACTTGAGGATCACTGGAGCTTTACATAGGCAGGCTCAGTGACACTTCAACTCTATTTAAATATTTAGGGTTGCAGTGTAGTTAGTCTGAAGGAATTTGATTCTATTGTTCACTTAGGCAGAATTAGGAGCATAGAAAATCAACTTCCATTATTGTAAAATTAGTTCAAAATTAAGCTCCACTACTTATATCCCCCTGTCTGTAGCCCAGACTTTTGCTCTTTTTCACCCCATTGTGCGCATAAAGCCTACATTATCATCTATCCATCTCGAGTATTCCTCAAGTATTTGAGGGATCCCTGCACCTCTCAGAACACTCTTGAAATTAAAGACAAATAAGTATCATTTGAAGCTGGATCCAAAACCAATCAAGAAGAGTAAATGTGGCACAGAGGCATTTGAGGGAAAAGGCAACACATGATTAATAAAAAGCATTGCACATAGAAATCCCAAATGGCTGTACTGTTAGAAAGACATATCAAACCTCCTCAAGTCTCTGTGTTTTTCCATTGCTGCCTGCTGAGCCAGACACCAGCTTTCTCTCCTTGCAAAGATGGCAACATCTCTGATGAGTCCAACACAATGTCAAAACTGAAAACTGTTCCACATCAATCTCATGCTAAAGGGCCAAAATCAGAGATCAGGCGTCTATCAGGAAATGCATATTCACACACATCCTTTTTTATGATACATCAGCTGACAGTTTCCTTGGTTATGGGGCTGTTTTTTCCCTTTCCTCACATGCAAAATGATTTTGCTTAGATGCAGAGCAGCTGAACGTTTATTTGGCTGGTCTGTTCATATGAATACAATACAGGGCAAACATCTGTGTTTTATGGGAAAAAATAAATAGATATTAAAAAAAAAAGGCATGCAGGCAAAAAGCTTCAACAATAATAGATACAGCTTTGGAGATGATTGGAAGATCAGGGTTAGTATTCCAGTATCTCTTATTCTGTGTTACAATGACAGGATGCTGAATTGCTGTGATTTCAGTCCTCCATAACTTAATTTTATTATGTTTGATCTAACCGTGCTAAGAATACTTCTTGGGTATGTGTTAAACATTATACTCATTATACGTTAAGGTGGTTGTAAGTCTATTACTTGTCTGTAATTTGATATTAGAATTTAGATCATTCTCCTCAATTGTCAGGCTCAGAAGCTGAGGAAATCCCTGAACTGCAATTTAGAAAGGAAAAAAGTAATTATATGCAATCAGAGTCTCCAAGAAGAGAATCTTTATATGAGACTGCAGAGTTACAGGTGAAGGACATTCAGGTATGTTCTCCAAACAGTTCTGAAAAGGTTACCAGCAGCACCCAGCATACAGCAGGGCCAGTAGTATGAAGCTCAAGACATTGTTGTGCACAATGTAATTTTTTTCCTGCTTTTTTTTATTTCTGCTCCAGTCTCAGACTGTTCTCAAGAGTGCTGTTCCAGTTCCTCATGCTGTGTCTCTGTCCCTGCTCCCTGGGAGGCAGTGGAGAACAAGGGGTGTTGGGCAGGGCTGTGGTGAGGGTGGCAGCAGGAGCATGGACTGGGAAGCATCTCCCATGGCTGAGCTGCCTCGTGGCAGAGAGCAATGCCAAGGTCTGCTGTGGATCCCTGGGAGAGGGTTTCACTCTCATCTGCAGTGCCCACTTGGGCTTCTTTTCTTCTGGGTTCAAAACAGCAAGTGAAACCAGTTTCAAACTGGTATTTGCAAATAATGATTTGCACATGCAAGTGGTGCAAGGCTTTGGGTCATTTGTCCTTAGTTTTTCTGCTTTCTCCTTGGACACAGCTATTGACGCGGGAAGGAGTAGGCTATGCAGTAATTCATTCAATAAAAAGACCTAATAAATCTAGTTCATAAATTAAGCCTGCAATGAAGGCAGATCATTGCTCTTCAGCCATTAGCATAGCACCCTGCTGGCCTGCCTGGCTGGGTTTTTGTTTAGGGAGAATATTCACAACCAGTCACCCAGTGTGCATATGT
This sequence comes from Scytalopus superciliaris, assembly GCA_013400415.1. NCBI lineage: Eukaryota > Metazoa > Chordata > Aves > Passeriformes > Rhinocryptidae > Scytalopus > Scytalopus superciliaris. The sequence goes on along the minus strand of VXBX01008145.1, from coordinate 949,307 downwards.
TGATTTTAAGACACTGAACTATATCTTTAGAGGAGGTGCTGGCATTTATGTATCTTCTGTAAATATTCCTGAGGATTATTTATTAGATTCAAAACACCTTGTTTTTTTGTTTTTTTTTTCTTTCTCAGAGAGAAACTGTCTGGACAGATCACAGTGAACTTCAAGATTTGTGGATATAAAAGAGAAAACTTATAGCTCTCTTTTGGCAGGTAAAGCCAGCGATGATGAATGATATACCCTCTCCTTTGTATGACAAGTGCTGTTTCATTGAGAACAGCCTAACACAAGACTTTTACATTGTTCTCATTAGCTTTTCAGAGCATTTCACCCCTGTTTGAATGTGAAATGGCCACGCAGATACTACTGAATAATAGAGGTTCTTTTGCCTTTGCTTCTGTCTACAAAGGCTAATCTGGAGTCAGTGGTGCCTCTTTCATTAGTTGGTGTCATCTGCCCCCCTTTACCTCGACCCCTCTTTACCTTCCACTTCCCCTCACCCTATACTCACAAACCAAGACACCTTATCTACAGCAGGAGGAGATGACACCAGCCCAAGAACCATGAGAAAATTCATTATCTGATGAGGTCTGATCAGCTCATCTGCACTTAGTGGCCACCAGAAGCAGCAGGAGAGATCAGGACAGAAGCAAACAGGTTTGTGATCACAGCCACCTCTAGAACAGTCCCTAACAGGTCTCTGGGGAAGAGGGACACACAGGCAGAAGTACAGCTATACAGGATCCCTCAGCACCAAGTCAAGTACAAGCACATTCCTTGTTCCCTCCAGCAGTCTCTTGTACACACCACCACAAAAAGAAGGCAGGCATGGAGCGCCAACAAGTATTTAATTAGTAAGTTATTATATAACTGCTATGCTAAACTAAGCATCCTTTGAGGAAATAACATCTAGGGATTAAAAGCATGAATGAGACTCTAACTGTCAGCTTTATGGATGTCTGCTGTTGGGATATGGCTCCTTCAGCTGTGATGGAAGAAGCTTATGCTTAGGGAAAGAGATACTGGAGCTGATGCATAGGCTTCTTGCATGCACATTTTCCACCTGGAAAATGTCTGTGAAGATACGGTCTGTTACACTGTGTGTCTGGCACAGGAGGGAGAAACAGATGGAGAGATCGTCTAAAACCTTTTGTTCTCCATAGCTAATAACCTGGAGCTCTTCTGATATCTAATATGTGTAGGTTGGCTTCACCTCCATGTGCATGCTCTTCAGAGGAAATCCAACTACATTCATCGGTTGGCAGATAGGGAAATGTGGGACTGTTTTATGAAGAGAAAGGGATAAGCTCTTAAAACCATTGTGTCCTTTACAAAACGCTGTTTACAGCAGATCTGTCATGAGCATCAGTAACTCACCAAGCCATCTCAGCACAATATGACATTTCAGTGCCAGTGAAACTGGGAATGAAACCAGACACGTTTTGACACAAGTTTAGAAATCAGGAATTTTGTTCTTTTCTTTTTCTTTTTCTTTTCCTTTTCTTTTTTCTTTTTTATTTTTCTTTTCTTTTTAACTCAAACATGTTGATCTGTACTAGTGAAAAACTGCAACAGTTCTGAACAATGATTTTTCAGCACTTCATCTCATGCTCAAAAATATAGCCCTGGACTTATTTGGACTTAAATAAAATTCTGAAATTCTTATTTTCCCCATGAAAGAAATGTCCATTTCAGTCTAGCTAAACAAAAATACAATACTGCTAGTGGAAGAAATTTCCTTCCTAACCCCTGCAGAGTTTGTTGTAGGCTCTGAAATACTTGATTTTATTATCCTTAATTTACCATGCAAAGCTACAAATAGCAGTGGCCATAAAATTATCCATCCCTTGTTAAAATGCAGCTGGAATACACACCCTCCTTTGATATTGGATTCCAGAGGAGGACTTCACACTGTGTGAAGAATCACTCTTACTCCCATCCATGGAAAGCTGGTAACACTGACTGACAGGAGGCAAGCAGAGGATCTCCCCAGCTCTTGCCAAAACACACCCTTCGACAACTGAAACAAAAGTGTTTAGCTCCTACAAAGTCCTTACCTGACACTGGAGTCTATGGCTCATGGCAGTGAGACTTAGACACCCAAGTGAAATTAAACCAATTCTACCTTTTGCCATTAGGAGCTGCTATGGGAAGCCAGTGTTGTTCATTCAGGCTGCACCTTGCAATTTCTTGTTCATAAGTCTTCTGCTTCTCTGTGACTTAGAGGGAATACAGATTTTTCTTGGGACACCAGGACTCAAGGGAATTACCTGTAGTTAAACATCTGATTAATGGCTCATTAAGAATCAGCAACAGTGTTTATTCAGTCCCTGTCTGAGTGTGGTTTTGCAATTATGTGCTTTTGAGACTGCAGGTGTGTGAAATATTCATAACCCAAATGGAAATATGATGGAAGTGCAGTTTACGCTTACTCAAGGGCTAGCTGTTCTGGATTATAAATATAAAACAGAAAAGCAAAAGGGCAATTAATACTCGGCCCAGGAAGTATCCAGATGATCACTAGATTCTTTACAAACATATTAAACACTAAATTTCTGTCCCAAATAATTTATGCTAAGTGGCAGAGCCTTCTATTCCCCTCATGCCAACTCTGGTACATGCTACAACCAGACACAAGGCTTACTTGTAAAAGCAACATTCATCATCAGATTACTCATGTAGTAACCACTGCACCCTGAAGGTTCTGTGCTTCTCTGGGGGAACATCAGGGGAAGAGAGAGAAGAAGAGAGACTGACAGTCTTTGGCTGGATTTGTCTGCTGGCTTATGGCCATATATTAAACCACAGTAGTGGAGCTTTAATTCTGTTTAATGGTGAATCATTCCTTACACAGGGTTTGGCCACTCACTCCTGAATATGTTGCACTTCTGCCATTTGCCCCTCCAACTCCAGATCAGTTGCAATCACTGGGCAACAGCAACAGGTTACCAGTAAATTTAAAATATGCAACCATAATGCTCTAGTTTTGAAGGTGAAGAAAGGACTGGAGAGCAGGAGGAGACATGAGAAATTGGTACCTGAGCAAATATTGAAACTCAAGAAGAGCTTCCCCATCAACTTCAGGTGGGGCAAGACCTCTTCTGAAATAGTTAACTTCTCTGTGAATACTGCTCTGAGCAACAAGCCTTCCTAAAAGCTGCTTCCTTTTTCTAATTTATTTTATGCTGTTGTTTTTTTAAAAAGGTCGTTTCAGAATTCCTCTGTGTCCCATATATACTGTGCTACCACCTTGCAGAGGCTCTCAGTGGTACCGTACAACTAAATATTAGTCACAGGAGAACGGGAACAGATAGCCTGGCAGAAGCAAATCTAAAAGCAGTGAACCATCAAATGTGAGGAACGCAGGAGGAAGCTGACAGATGAAGGACTGTGCAGAGTCCCTAAATCCAAAGAGCGTTTCTGAAAGGGCACTTTCTTTCACAAGAAGTATTTCTAATAGTCTCTCTCCACTGCAAAAGGGAAGGACTTATCTACTTGCCATCGCTGATTGCCTAGTGTAAAGTGCTTCACATTAGCCTAAAAGAACACAGTCAAGTGTTTCCAGATGGTGGGAGGCAGCAGGCAGGATGGCCATGGCCAGGCAGTGCCTGGTGTCTGCTCCCCACCTGCTGCAGGTGTGCAGGCTGTGGGTACAGCCTGGCCCTGGATCCCCCTGCAGCCCCACCTTCCCCTGCTTTGCCTTCTCTTCCCCAGGCTGAACAAAGCCACAAATGTACTTTTTTCTTTTGGCTCATGAGTAGGAGCAGCCTGAGAGAGACACTATGGGTGGGCACCCACAGCATGAGACAAGAGCTCCAGAGGAACCCCCAGGCAGTGACTTTACTGAAGCCCCCACCACTTTGGACTGAAGGCTGCTATAAGTTTTAGAAAGATGCTCAAACCCATTTTAAAATGTTTTTAATGCTGGGGAATCCACCATGGTGTGCAGTAAGCTGTTGCTTATTAAAATCGTTTTGCCTATTTTCTATTCCGAGTTTCTCACCCCAGTGTCTGGGTTCAGGTCATGCTGTGACATTCTCCATGACATGTCCTCTGCTGCCAGAGTCCTCTTCAGTGTTAGTACTTGTAAGACCCTTCCTAACTCCTCTTGAAGAAACTAATGAGATGGAGCCACTCTTAGCCTATAAGCCAGGACTTCTAAAATGCAAACCATTTCTGTAGTTTTGTTGGGTTTCTTTCAGAAGCATTTTAAATTTGTGACATAACGTCTGAAAAACACTCTGCCTTTATTTCTCTGTATAGTGGTAATATCTGCATGAACTCATTCTTTTCCAGTTCACACATTCAAGGTTCCTGTTTAATTTTTCAGCCACTGCAGGCAGATCACATTGAGGTGTTTATCATTTCAAAAATACAGTCACCTCAGCCAGTAAGCATGACCTATTTTCTTGGTTTCTGGACCTCATATTTTCTGTCTTGTTCAAAGGACTCTCCTTGTTCATTGGATCCAGATCACTCTGAAGAACTGATTTATTATTTACTAATTTGACAGTTTTTCTGTTGTCTGTGATTTTTGTCTTAGAATTTGGATATTTTATTGTAGATCATCGATAATGATGCTCTGAACCAAAAATAGATTGCTGGGCTACTGAAGAGAAGTAGCTACACTGAATGTGGGTTTCCTGCTTCCAACTACCAAAATACCTATAAAAGTGAAAGCCATTTTGAAGACACATTTAAAAAAACTTTTGGAGATCCTCTAAAGTAGGAAAAGGGAGACTTCAGCATCTGTGCTAAAAGAAACAAAGCTTAAATTTGTTGTGAGTTGCTGGTTTGTTTTTGTTTTTGTTTTTTCAACAGCCTCATTTTCATGAGAAAATACTTTTTAACTATGTCAGGGCTTTTAAATTCTGAAGAATAAGGACACAGCAGGGGAGCCATCCCATTATTGTCCTGTTAACTCTTTCCTACTTCTGGCATACAAGCAGCATGTCAGGGTGAAAATTATCCTTGTTAAAATGTTTCTCATCCTTTCAAATTTGAGGAGAGCCACTGTTTGAGCTGTCATTTCTAGCAAAATAAAGGAGGAAGTCTGGTTCAAAAAAAAAAATCCCCTCCCAGGCTTCCATCATTTTCTCTGTTTGAAGTTATATGCTTGATAAGTTCTAGCAATATGAAGCTTCAAAAAGCCATTTCCTTTAAGTTTGAACTAGAATAGTTTCCTATTATAATTTGGATACTGGTCAGGCTTTTCAATCTACTGCAGAAAGGCATTCAAGGATGTGCCAAATATTAAATGTTAGCATTATTTATTGCAGTATTGTCAGCACATCTTTTCTTTTTTTTTTCCTTGCAAAATAGATCAATACACAATGTTAGTCCCCGACCCACAGAGTTGCAATGAAGCAGCAACCCAAGAAGTGGCTTCAGGGCACCAAATCAGTGGCAAAAATATCAAACAACCTGCAATTCTTAAATAGCTTTGTGCTATAATGTCTTCTGCCACCTGGCTGGGATGTTTGTGATGTACTTCTAGGAAAGGCAATCTTTGAAACAGCTTCAGAAGAAGATAAGACTAAGAGAAGGATGTGTTCACACATTTGCTTGTAAGAATTTTCTCTTTGTGGGGCCCAGAAGCAGGCACAGAGAACCAAAATCTGAACAGTCTCAGGGAAACCATGTATCCAATTTAGGCTGTGCACATGTACACAGATAAGTCAGGGTTCCTGGTATCTTCTCTAACTCTCTTTATCATGGGGACTTGTTGACTTGCTCAGCCATCTGCAGTTCTTTTGTTGGCAGACAGCTTCTTAATACACGAGATCTTTCCAAGATGGATACAGAGAAGGTCATATGCTTTTTCTCAGCTGTGAGATTAATAGTACTCAAGGCTTTAAAAAATATATAGCAAGAGACAATAATTGTCAAGGTTTAGGTGTTTGTCTAGTGAATTCATTGCTTCCTTCAGAAGACAATTTGCCATACCTCTGATGGAGTAAGACAGTCTTGTAAACAAAAGGAATTGTAATGAATATAACACGAAAAGAATGAGGCTTTTGTCCCCATTGTCACATAAAATACCTCCCTCTCTCCCCCCAATGTAGCATAGAATAATAAGTAAGAGTACTTATCAAAACTATGTTTTAATTCTACATATTAATAGCAGAAAATAGAATAATTTTGAAGCACTAAGACCCCTTTCTAAAACCAGGAGAGGTTCGGTCTGAGAATTCTCTAATAGAATTATTAAAATTAGAGTATAGTTCTCAGTCTCCAGCTTGTAGTCCCCTAGGGCAAGGACAACACTGCCCTCAGTGTCATCCTCAAGTTGTTGAAGGCTTGTCTGGTTTGCGGTCAGGGGAGTCTATCCCTAGGAAGCCCTTCTCCAATTCTTTCATCTAAAAGGCTTTGCCGGGAATCTGAGGTCTCATCTTTGTCACAACGCACAGAGCAGACCTGCCCTTCATTTCAGGGTTTAAAGCAAAAAAAAAATGCAACCAGTGCTCTAATTAGCAGCTCTGCCGACTTCTTCTGGACTGCGAAGGATTGAGGAATCAGAGCCAACCTTTGATTTAAAATCAAGAGAGTTACAGCCTGGTCTACATTTGAGAAGCAGCGATTTCCGCACTCCGGGACTCATTAGGGAGGAAGCTTTTACCACCATACATATACTTTGTTAAAAGTCTGAACATTTTAATAGATGAGACGTTACACTCAGAGGCTCAATTCTACCCCTTCCCTCTCCGTGCCCTCCGGAGATCGTGGGGCTGGGGCAGCAGTGCCTCTGCTGTGCCATTTCCCTGGTTCATCCAAGGGAGTTTTACACAGGGAAAAGCGGGTGCTGCGGTGAAGGTTACTTTGCTGGTTATATAAGGGCTTGGGGTGGGGGTTTTTTGGACTCCTCTGTTACCAAGGCTTTGCAAAAATCCACAATAGGCCCAATTTAGCCCAACCTTACACCGAGTGCCTTGCAGCGACTGTGAGAGCAATTAAGCAGCACTATTCCCTAAGCTGTCTTCTCCTCAATTATGTCGGCAAACAAAGAGGCGTGACTGGGTAAGACCCTCTCTATAAAACAAACCAGCCCTACTTATTTTCGCTTTGATCAGGGGAATGAAGTCAGCAGGGAACAAGGAAGGCAAAGAAGCACGTTCTCTCTTGGAGTTCTGAAGTTTACAAATAAAAAAGAGAGAGAAAGAAAATAACGATGGTATGTAACGGGAAACTTAACCCACCCTTTCTGCAGAGCACTGGGTACACCAAGCAGGGCAGTGGGTCCTCAGGTTCCTGGGACTGTTACAGTTAGCTTAACAAAAATCAAGGAGAAATTTCCATTGGAAATCTATCTCTCAAAATCCCTCTTTTTTCAGAGGAGCTTATAAAAGGATGATATATTTTTTTGTATGCCTTTCTCTTTCAGATGTGGCAAGAGATACCATTAATTGCTGTGCCTCTGCCTCATCTCTTGAGAAAGTAATAAAACCCAAGGAATTATGATGCCTTGAACTATGCTATTATTTTTATCAGTTTAAATGTATAGTTAGTCTGCTGGATATAAAACAAGGACGTGTTGCATAAACTAAGAGTATATACACTTCTTTATTTCAGATTTAGTGACTGCCACTTTTTTGGGTTAGGATTCTTTAATTGAGTTTTTTGGGTGAAGGTTTTTGACTGAGATTTTGTGCTGAGACAGAATAAATGTTGTCCCACATCACAGACCCCCCCATCACCTCTGCAGTCTCAGCTGGAAAAGCCAACTTTGCCTTTCTCAGCTAATGAAACATTCAGCAGTGTCTGCACAGGGAGGGTTACTATCAAACTATCCCTACTGAGAGGTAGAGTGTATCACAGTGTTTCTTAAATCTGTATTACCTATTTTGACATCACTCTTAAAACATTCTTGGGCTTGCTTGTAACAGCCTAGAAGAGGAGAGCTGTGCTGGTTCCTCAGGCTCCCTAGGAAGCAGCCTTGGGAGTTACAGTAGCTCCAGCAAAGCTGCACCACATGGGAAATCTGCACATATCACTTGGCCAAATCCTCAGCAATGTCTCCAGGATATGTTAACAGAGGCCTTGTTCAAGGGATTATTTTTTTATACATTAAATTTAGTGTTTGAAACAGCAGTGGATGCAGAATAATGGAACCAGAAGCCACTTCCTTATCCACAGACCTGTGCCTTGGAGCATGAGAGGTACTGACAGCTGAGGAGAGAGCAAGATGAGATTAGAGCTCTTTATGTAAAAACTTTCTCGACCATTACTTCATTTTAATCTCTTATTTATTACTGGTTACATCTGCTTATAAATTAAGACAGTGAGTTGTCTGGAGCTCTTAATAGCACATTTCACTGCTGCTTTGAAAGATCATCTGTACAGTCAACAAAATAATATTAATGGGTCATTACTCCAGTAAAGCAAACCACAGAATGATAACTGCAGTAACATTAACAGGATGGTGAAAATGAACTCTTGGAACTTCTCTAGTGCCTTGTATCAAAACACTTTCCAAAGGAGACCAGTATTTTTTACCCTACTTTACACCTGGAGAAACTGAGAAAAGAAGCAATATCTGGAGTGTCGGACAATAACACAAACAGATGCTTGAAGATCAAAAAGTGAAATTCATATTTCTTACAGGCTATATTTTAGTTTTAATTTTAATTTACTGTCACTTTCTCTCTTTGAGTCTGAGCCTCTGCCAGCTCAGGGGGAAATTTCTCTGAGGGAGGGGGAAAGGCTGTGGTTGCCCATTGCCACCCTCATGTCACTTTGCTGTAGAGTTTCAGCTCTCTAGAGGTACCTTTCATCCCTCAGGCTCATTGCCTAAAGTTATGCTGTATATGCTACTGATTCTTTTAGGGCTTGCCTGAATGGAGATATATGGGAAAACTAATACAAAAATCCTCTGTGAACTTGCTTAGAATCAAAGTAGCCTGAAGTGATTTAAGCTAAACTAATGAAGGCCTGACTGAGCCTCTTTGCACAAAGCTTTCAGTGCCATTTTAATCATCCACTTTATCATACCCTTAATTTGGATCAACTGCATCACAGACAAACCCTCTCAAAATAAAGGAGAAACACAATGAAGGACAACAGGATGTGGGTAGCTATCAATAAGTATTTTCATAACAACTATTTTTCAAAAGCCAAATCTTATAGTTCTGACCAGGGAAGACAAGAGGACTCTGCATCAGAGACTTGTGAAAAATGAAACCAGAATTTCAATAGTTCAGAAATGCACCATAATCTCCTCTGAGTCCTTAATTTGAGGAAGAACTGAAGAAAGAATGACTCAATGCAGACACTGCATTAGCACAGGAAACCTGTACTTGGTCAGAGCTCTGAGGGGACAGGATGCGGGAGCACAGCAGAGAGAAAAGTAGACTTCCAATAAAGTCATCCACCAGATTTGTCACCACTGTCATGGTGCAAGTGCAAACTTTGTGGTATCGGGTTCAATTCCTAAAACTCCAGGATTGCTTCAATTGTTACATGTACTTTTGCCGGTCAGATCTGTAACTTGTCAATTTGAGGAGTCTGCACTTGCAAACATTTATCTGAGAATTACTTTTTGGGCAATTATTTGGGACCCTCACCCTTCACTGAAAGACATTTCTGACCATTACGGCTGGAGAGAAGAACATGAAAATGTAACTCCCTAAAGACCAAACATACAAGACAAATAAATTCAGATTTAACCCTTTGCTTTGGACCTTTTCTCAATTTCCCATGAATTCCAGACCACCCTCAGCATAGTTATTTAGGACCCAGGTCTTCCTTCCCAGTGCCAGTGGATGGGGTCCAATAGCACATTTCCAGGAGTGAGCCCAGCCTCCTGGAGACCTTCCTCTCCCAGAAGAAGGGACCTGAGCTTGCAGCAGCCACACTTCAAACACTTTAAAAGACAGGCCTTTCTGCTAATCTGCTCCATTTGAACAGTCAGTGCTGGAAGGAGACCAATACCTTGGAGAATACTTCAATTTCTCCCAGCTTTGGAACCCAGGCATCATTTTTGATCTGCCCTGTACGCTCTCACTAGATCAATGTATCATCACAGCAGTTCCCTCTGCTGAAACAGGGTCATCCTTCTCCCTGCACAGCTAAGTGTCTCATCATCTTATACCACAGATCAACTCTAATTTTCTTCTCTCTAACACAGAAAACTGCCATTTCCCCCTGCTTGTATCCTCTGAGAACAACACTGTAAATAGAATTTTCTTACCTTCCCTTCAGACTATGTCCTTCTGTTCTACACAGCCCTCCTCTCACCTCTCCTCAGCAGCCACATCAAACCTAAGCTGCTTGGTCTGTATTTTCAAGGCGCTTCACAACTTATATCTGCCTTACCCATCGTTTTTCACTGAATTTCAAGAGATCAGCTCTCACCTTCAATCAGCCCCAGTGCCAGATGGAAGCAGCCCCAAATCCTTCCCCCACCCTCCTCAATACAGCTAACTAACACGAAAACAGCAACTCCTCCCTTCTGTGCCAGAGCCTGTGGCAGATGGCACCACCCTGTTTATTACAGGATAATCCTTTTTTAAAAGAAGATAAGGAAAAAGAAATACACAGAAAGTTTAATGAGGACTTTGAAATGGAGTTCCTGAATGTTTGCACAGACTGGAAGTCATCCCTGGGGTCACCAAGTGCAGTCCCTGCTATAATATGCACTACATTGTATTATGTCTCCATAAACTTACTGAGCTGTGGCTTGAGAGTAGTTGGGATTCTGCTCATTGCCATTGCTTCCAAAAAGCTGTTCCAGCCTCCCTGTCTTAATGACTAGAAAACTTATTTTGATTTCCATTGGGTTTTTATTGTTCTCCAGTGCAAATAGTCCTTTCTCTTCCCTAAGGTCTTTACAGGCTGTAATCATAACCCTGCTAAGCCTTTATTTTGCAATGATCAACAAGCCATGCTCCTTTAACTTTCTCTTGTAAATCAGGCTCTCCATTCTCCTGATCTCTGTAATACCCCCATCTGTGTGTGTCCCTGTTTTAATTCACATTTTTTAGACTAGATAGTCCACAAATGGCTATATCAAGCAAGTATGCTGAAAGCTCCTTATCTACACAGCCAGTACTTTTCCTGATGTAATCTATGTCCTTTTCACAACTCATCAGGAAGTGGACATAAAAATTTTGTCCAAAGATTTTGATTTTGTAGAGCTGATGTCAGACTAAAAGGCCTGTACACACTTCTCTCCCAATTTCTCTCCCTTGCTTAAATACAGACACTGTGTTTGCTATTCTTCAGTCACACAGTGCCACCCTTGAGTTGATAGATTTATTAAAAACTCATACTACCAGATTTGCAATTTCACACATCAATTCTTCCAGAACTTTAGGAGCAAGTTTCCACTCCACAACTCCCCACTCCCTGCAACTCATGGTATGGGAGATTTTAGCTTTTATTCCACTTATGTTAAGGCAAACTCTGTTCCCACATGCTCCTTCCCGTTAGACACTGCACTTTGACCCCTGTACAAACTGATTACCTTGAATTTATGCATACACACATTGAGATATGATCCCCACTGTAGAAACGTGATGGTTCTATGCCTACAGTGAAACAAGGATATTGGATTTGTGCTGAAATATTAAGAAACACATAGGATATATTAAGCATTTCAGAAACATAACAGGGGTATTAAGATGAACAAGTATGTTTTAAAAGTCTCCTTGTAATGCTTGAGTTGGAATAAGCACCATGTATTGACTGGGCCCTTAAAACAAAATCTCTTCCAGGACTTGAGTGCATTTCTGCAATAAAGTGAACAATTCTTGCAGCAACCACAGCCCAGTAATTGCCTGGGGACCTCATGAGAAACTGAAGCCCAGAAGATGAAGGAAAGAGGGAATAGCACAAAAAAAGAAAGCAAAACAAATATTGTAAGACACCTGAATAGTTATTTCACTGCTACAGAAAAAAATTGCCATGTGCTTTCCTTAGGAACAGCATCCTAACACTCTTCCTTGGGATGAAATCAATGGAGAGCACCAGAGGAGTCCATTAGCATCACAGTCAGCTGCTGTGCTATGGATCTGCTCTCTGATATCCATGGGAGTCCTCAAATTCTCCTCTTTAAGTCTGCCTGACACGGAAATGGGGCCCACAGCTGGAACACTCCAGGCTCCCTCCCGATAAGGCTTAATTCAAGCTCAGGAGCTGGTGAAATCGCTCAGCCGTGGGGCTGAGAGGAGTGGGGTGCCTGCTCAGCCGTGTGTGTTGGGGACTGTCCTGGGGGGCAGCTGGGGTAGCACAAGCAGACACAAAGAAGGGGCAGTGGCAATGAAGCATTTCAAATGCAAGTGGTGTGAGCACGTGGGGTACCAAGAGGATCCCTTCAGCCACTTGTTACTTCACCCTGGGCAAATCACTCCATAAGCTGACACCCGGTTAGGTGCCAAACACAGATTGCATCTTTTCCTTGCCTTCCCCTGGAAACATGAATACATGAAGCCAAGGGGGCCAAGCAGGTCCGAGTGGCAGGCAGAAGGAGCAGCCAGCCCTGGACCAGGCTGCCCTGCTGCTGCTAAGCAACGTGCAGGCACAGCCCGCAGCCTGCGTCGGAAAACCAATCAAGGCAGCATCGTGCTCCCCTTACATTAAATGTCAGTTTACAAATGGAAGTGACAGATCACACACCATTCCCCTCTGTAGCGATGTGGTCTCATCCTGAACCCATCTCCCTGTGCCCGGCTGGTGCAAGGCAATTCCACTTCTGCTAAATGACTCCCAGAGTCTCCAAAGTACAATTTTGTTTTATAGTCGCTGTCAAACCAAAACGTTTCATGTTAATGTCTTACAACCTACTCCACTGTCTGCTTCGCTCCTATTTGATATTTATTCCCCTGTCAAATGTGCATTTATTTGCTGACATTTTTATTAAATTAGAGTGCAATAAATCTGTCTGTGTTTATGTTTATATCCTTTCATGCAAAGGACCTCAAAGTAAGTTGCATACATTAAAGTGCATGGCCAAATGCACATAAGCATTTCACAGAGGGTAAATAAAGTCAAAGTACTGGTAATCAAAAATGATAACAACCCAACCTGGCCGGGCTGGGAGGCGACCAGTAGAAGCAATGTTTTTGTTGAAGAGGGCAGTCTTCTCTCACACGAGCAGAGAGGGAAGATTCTGGGAACAGCCCCACTTCCAGATTGTGAAAATTCACACTTTTTATTTTCTTTTAGACAGGATAGAGAATTTCTTGAGCCCCAGTGATAGCAGATTCTTTTCAGAGTAAAAAATAGCTTTGAAATGGTTGCAAGTTCCAGAATGTTGCCGTAAGATACATTATAAATGAAATTTCAGCGTGCAGTTAGTGGTCAAAGGCTCCCCAGCTCTTAACAGAGCATTTAAAAACCCCCTCAGCTCACCAACCTCTGTGTAAATACAATTCTGCACGGTAAAAGTGAGCCACAGGGAGGTGGGATTTGCTTGATGTCACCCATTAAGCTGTCACCAGTCAGGACTAAGGATCAGACCAGCTAAATACTGTCTGGAAAAACCTGAGGGACCAGATGAGCTGTGTCACATTTGTGTCATTTGAAGCTTCTCCCCAAAACTTCCATGCAAAAGACTATTGTGGTGTGTGGTATCTTTTTACCACAGCTGCAACAGGGAGAAGAGCAAGTTAAAAATTCACAACAGCAAGGTCACTCAAGGTTGAGGCTTTTCCTCAGCTCTCTCCTTGCTGTCCCTTGCCGTATCAGTCGTGCCTGATATTATGCAGCACACGTGCCCTGCAATTCCTAAGCATCACAGGGACATGCTAAAGAGGGTCCTCACGCCTTCTTTCTCTCTCCATGCCATTCACACCAAACTTGATAAAGGGAATGCAGAGGAATTCAGAGCAGCTCCTCCAACTTCAGAGGACTCTGAACACAGGAAATTCTTGCTAAATTACAATGTCTTAAAATTGGCAACAGCACACTGATTATGTCTCATTGTGACTGTGATGTCCTTGGTGATGGAGCTGGGAGACCACAAAGTGAATATAATGCTCCTATATGTGACTCTAATGACTGATGATGCTCTGATGTGGGTAGCAATTTTGAAATAACTGAGAACGACGACAAAGAATATTGCCTTTGTCTTTTTGCTTTGGAAGAATTTTACATGTAACTAAGGAGTACAACACAGCACGGCCAGCCACACACACTGCTAATAGGGAAATTTGCAGCCCCATCAAGCAGTTTGTGCTAATCTGCCCCATATAGACTCCTGCAGGGTAGCATGAGCATACCAAATGGAGAAAGGTGGGTGCTCACTCTTAGACAGCATCTTTTCACATGCAGGATAAAATCTCAGGACACGGGGACAGCCAACAAATGCTGCAGACCACAAGATCAAATTAATAAATTAAATTAAGTGTAACATTTTTTAAATTGGGCACCAGATGCCTTCCTCAGTCTGGTTGCTTCCTGTCATTCTGATAGCTCAGAGGAACCATCTCACTGAATAAAACAAGTGCTGATCCCGCAGAGGGATGAATTGAATGCTTTGGTGACATGCAGAGAATGCAGTTATGTTGTCTTCGAGACCTGACCTAGTATCACTGTTTGCCAGCCCTTTGTGCCATGGAGAAGAGCCAATGTGCTCAGGAGTGTATCCTGTGCTTTGTGACCCTACTCAGACTCAGCATATGCATAGGGGGCACACAGTGAGTGTCCCACATTAGACAGGGATGACGGAGTTTCACTCCTGCCTTAACTACCATCTGACAGAGCATGAAGGACTTCAGTACAGACAAATGTCACTGTCAGTCAAATGGAAAACACCGTGTGTCAGCAAACACCGTGCGGATGGGAGAGGTGAAGAGTAACTCACAGAGGGAAACACAGAGGGAGGCTGAATGCAGATCCCACCACCTGTGTGTTCTGTGGGAGGCTCCAGGTCTCCTCTGGATCTCACCCAGGATCTTATGCCCATCCCAGCCCTCCACAAGGAGACCCACAGAGCTGAGCCCTTCCCAGCCAGAGCAGTCTGCAGATCCAGACTAGCTGAGGGGCCACCAAGCACTGCAGGAGGCAGCACCAAATGCACTGACCATCACACAAGAACTGACTGCTTTAATTTTTACACACTGTCTGAACAAGCTAATTTAAACATGTGCAGGTCAGTCTCCAGAGATTGAAGACTGACATAAGAGGGGCACAGAAATCTATTTCTGATCTGCCAGAACAGCAGGTCCTGAGAAGTCCAAGTGCTGTGCTGGCAGCATGGTGCTGTTTGCCTTTGAGGGATGGGAAAATCAGAAAAGAAGAGGTCAGCTAACTTCAAGATAACACAGCTGATTTGGAGAAGTGTCACTGTGAAGGCTTTGCTTTGGTGGTCATTGGGGCTCCTGAAGATACTGGACTGAGCAAATTTTGTTTTAATGAATCCTGAAGGATTTTAAACTTTGGATATTGTTGGGGAAATGGAACTCCGTGCTCAACACCCTGTGCAGACTTGATAGCCATGGTGGCCTTTCTATTCCACAGTCAGAGTTTATTTACCTTCCCCCCCTCCCATCAACGCAGGACCCAATAGAGAACAGAAATGTCACAACTGGTCTGAGTAGATCTGTGTGAAAACCTTTCTCTATGAAGAGAGCAAGTCAGTGCCCACAGTATTTAATACTGTTTGTGAGCTCACAGAGGAAATGATGGAGAGAAGGTTATGTTTTCCTCACACCTCAGGAACAATTTAGGTTAGGTACATAAATCTGTGTCCTGTTCCACCCAACAACAAGCCAGAGGGTCTTTTTGAACCAGAAGAGACTGATCGCACCTAAAGGCTGTTCCAGTTACCTGCTAAGGCAGAACATGAGTGGTTTTCGTGCACCAGAAGCCTGTCTCTTTTCTCCTGCCTTGTATTTCCTTCTAAATGGACATCATTCTGAAGCAGAGTTCGTGTGCCCTCAGCACATTCCATTTGATTTCTAGGCATGGAGCAGAGGCCGTGCCCAAGACCCAGTTCCACCTCAGTCTCAAGGACTGGGCTTTTCTCAACTCTAACTGGTGATGACAGCTCTGGCGGTCAAGCTCTGAGGAATCTAGCTAAGGTAATTTAAAAAGTTAGTGCTCCCAGCAGTCCACTCTCCCCAGAACAATTAGAAGCAAACATGTGCCTGCATTTCAATGCTTTCAGTGTGGAGGTTGCCATATCAATGTGAGCCCACCCTCAGCAGAACTGAACTCGTGCTGAAGGGGCAGCGTGTGTCTGGCCCACGGCAGTAGCCAGGGACAGATCTCTGCTAACCCCATCCCTCGAGCCCATCTCTCCATGTTCTCAACCTCCTGCCAACCTTCCAGCACACAGCCAATTTGCATTCCTGGTATTTCTTGCTTCTGCAGGATTTCTTGACTGGGCTATTTTGAGAGAGGTTTGGTGTGGGTGCAAATAGTAGGCTGGGCACTGCTGTGGTTCCAGGTGCCTCCCAACCAACAACTACAGCCTCCCACCTGCAGAAAAAGAGCCAGGACACACAGCAGCAGTGTGTGGGAGTCTACACAGGGAAGCCCAACCACAGGGATGACTTTATGCACCTAAATTTGCATCTACCAAAGTGAACGGCTGTCCCAGCTTCTCATTACTCAGATCTGCTTTGGTGTTCCAAATGAGTGAGTTCTGCTTCCCTTCCTGCAACTGAACATTTCTTTTCCCCAGAAACACTGGGGAACAATTAGAGCAATGAGAAAATGGTAAAAATAACACGAACCCATCACATTCCTCATGACACTGACAGCCAGAGCGCTGTGTGGTATTGCAGAGAGCAGAAACATTAACACCTTTCAAAACCAAACAGATGAACATGATCTGTACTTTAAAGCACTCATAACCACGCTCTCTTTCTTAGAAATATTTCAGGGAGCCAGAACACCTCCATGGCCCTGGGAGCATATTTAACAGTTTGGCACTTGGGATGGCAATCACTGTTGTGCTGGTTTTGGCTGGAGTAGAGTTAATTTTCTTCATAGTGGTTGGTATGGGGCTGTGTTTTCGATTTGTGCTGGGAACAGTATTAACAATCCAGGGGTGTTTTCATGACTGCCAAGCAGGACTTACACAGAATCAAGGCTTTTTCTTCTCCTCACCCCACTGGTGAGGAGGTTGGGAGTGCACAAGGAATTGTGAGGGGATACAGCTGGGATAGCTGAGCCCAAGTGACCCAAGGGATATTCCAAGTCAGGTGGTGTCATGCTTAGCATTTAAAGTTGGGGAACAAGAAGGAATGAGGGGACTTTCAGAGTGATGGCATTTGTCTTCCCAAGTCCCCATTATGAAGGAGCGTGATGGAGCCCAGCTTTCCTGGGGGTGGTTGAACACCTGCCTGCCCATGGGAAGTGCTGAAAGGATTCCCTGTTTTGTTTAGCTTGAGTGTGTGGCTTTTGCTTTGCTTATTAAACTGTCTTTATCTCAACCCACAAATTTCCTCCCTTTCACCTTTCTTATTCTCTCCCCCATCACACCACAGGGGTGAGCAAGTGGCTGTGTGGGGCTGAGTTGCCAGATGAGGTTAAACCATGACAACACTATAAAACACTTTCTTACTGTTTCATTTGTGGCAGCACTGCAGTACAAACACATTCAAACATTGCTAGGTTAAAATATGTGTTTTCCCAGTGGTAATTAGTACAAGAAAATCAGGCTAAACGTATTAATTTGAGTTGGCTTTTTCATTCTCTTCCTGTAGTTTTACACTTCACAGTCACAATAATTGTAGCCCTTATGAACAATTATGTAAAATTATGTAAAATGCAATATGATCAAGGTATTAGACTATTATTATCCCTGCTGTAAATGCATGAATCATTACTACAGAGTACCTAAAACCCCCAGAATTTTCTGTCAGTTTGAGTTCAGAGGACTTTTTTTGTCATTTGGATGTTGATGACAATTAAATCATACCTTGATAAATATAAAAGGAAAAAATCCAGCATAGTTATTATGAGTCCTCATTAGGAAACAAGAGTGATTTTCATGTTTTGTCACTTAGTTAATTGTCTGGCTTGTAACTTAGCTGGAGAGCCCTTTCTGAAGCAGGAATCTGGGCAGGGCTGGGACAGATGTGAGGGAAGTCTTTGGGAATCAGACTTGTGGGCAGAAAAGATTTGTCAGGCTGGCTTGACTTGGTGTTTATTGAGGGATATGTTGAATGCATGGCAGCTACAGGGAGCTCACAAATGACAGAAGGAACCTGGAGGACTTTAGATATGAAGGAAGATGGAAAATTCCCTCTGTTGAGCCTGTTGCTTTGCTCCCTGGGGTGCAGTGATACAGGTTTTCTATTGTGCATAAAAGTAGAACTTATTTCTTAACTAGATTTGCCTTATGTGTGTGTGTGTCTAAACCCCTGCAATTTAGAAATGGGTCTCATTTCTTTAGAAAAGTCAACAAGCATTATATTAATGCAAAGCTTCAACCCGACCTCAAAATCAGTGGGACCGTAGACAGATGAGGAGTCTCAGTAACACCATTCAGATCCTAGGATGTATATTAATTTCCCTCTGTGCTGAAGGATAGCTATTCCCACTGATTTTGAAGGAGTTATATGCTGGGGGAAGGAACACCGTGATCTGTTTCTTTCCTTTCTGTTTCCTATAGATGTACACGGTGATTTGAATGTAGAGACAGAAATCTGGAGTTTGCTCAGGAAATTCTCATATAATGCACTCTCTCCTAAAGCTTACAAGAATCGTGAAGATATAGCCCATCCCTCTTCTTCCTCCTGATCAGACTTGCAGTAATACATACTGATTTCCTGACGCTGCACATCCACCCAAAACCTGTGTCACAAAACCTGGATAATTACTTCATTTAAGAAGAGGAAACTGGACCCAAAATAGCTACAGTTGAAGTATTTATCTTCCCTGTGAGGGTGGTGAGGCACAGCTTGCTCAGAGAAGCTGTGGATGCCCCATCCCTGGAAGTGTTCAAGGTCATGTTGGACGGGGCTTGGAGCAACCTGGTCTAGTGAAAAGTGTCCCTGCCCATGGCAGGGAGTTGGAATAAGTTGATTTTTAAGATCCCTTCCAATCCAAACTATTCTGTGATTCCATGAAGTGGCAAAGAGGGAAAAGAGACAATGATTCATCAAGGAAAAGACACCATAAAAGTTCCCCTTCTCTAGGTCAAAATACAACAGTCACTCCCTAACAAATTGTTATGGAAAGCTGAGGCTTTTAAGGAAATTACAGGGAAAAGTTAATGCTTCCTTGCCATTCACAGAATCACAGGCCCTGCCATTGAGCCTTTCAATGACAAACAGGTACCGACAGCAGGACCCAAGTAATTCCTTAATCTGAGGGGAGAGCACTCAATATTCTCATTTGGAGCAGAAAGCCATCTCTTCTTTTAGGTTATTGCCTACAGGGAACAGCAATAGGGCTGTTTGTATCTGGAGTTGGGTTGCGGATGCCCAAGTTTGCAGTAATTATGGAACTGGCAAAGCCAAGCCTGTTAAACTTCAGATCAGCATTTAAAAATGCAAGAGAAAGCTATCTACCTAATTGTCTGGAAATAACTAAGCCCTCCATTTGAAAGAATGAGACAATATTAATTGTCACTCAATAACACAAGATTGTTGTGTAAGAGCCATGTTGTGCTTTATTTTTTCCTTAAAAAGGAAAGAAAAAAAGAATCCCCCAAATAAAGAAAAGTGTGCAAGAGGAGAAGCTAATATAACAAAGTGAAATGTTAATGTTATTTCATTAAATGATTTGTGGAGAATGAGATAAGAGATCAACATTCTCAGAGAATCATTTCTTTAAATACCTTGTGCTCAAGATTCCCCTCTAGGCAACTTTTCATCTTTCTTCATTAAAAAAATAGCATTAAATTTTATTAAAGAGTCCCAATTAGGCTGGTAACTTGCTTCAAAGAGCATCCAGGCTTAGGGGGATATGTTAAACGTTAACAGTGATGGGAAGATTCACCCATAAAGCTGATTTTAAAAACAGCATCTTTCTGACTGGTACAATTTGGTTTGCACACCCTAAAGGCATTCTCCCAGACCCAACTGATACTTATTTTGGGAAGCAGCACATAAATTCTTGGCTTTAAGGTCAAGTAGGATGGCAAAGTTGGCTGTAACGCATGCAAACTTTTCCTGGTACTTTTGGAAGATGTCAAAAAACTATTACTAAAATGAGCATTTTTCTTAGATATCAAATTGGTCTGATTTGAGGGTGGTGCCACCCACACTTAAAGCAAACCCTGTGAATTTAGTTTGCCTTGTTGTTTAAGTGTAATTGGCAGTAAACACATCAGCTCAAAAATACACACACAGTCTTGGATGGAGACAGGTCAGAGGAAGAAAGATCTCAGTCCCATCTGCCTTAATTCTTGTGCTCAGAAACAAAAGGAAAGCTAACACAGTATAATGTTTTTCCGAGTAATAATCAGAGTATGAAGTTAGGGGGAAAAAAAAAGACAGATATTACCAATGACCCTCGTAGCCTGGTGAGTGAGAAAGGGGCTGAATGGGTTCAGGGTGCTCCTGAACACACCAGCAACCTCGGGAGAAATGAGAAGTTGTCTGGTGACAGGAGCAAAGCTGCAGAACATCTGATGCTGAGGAGGATGGAAAACTGCCTTTAGATTCTACATGGCATGAACTGACTGCATGGCCTGGCCAAATGCTCTTTTGCTGGTGCCTGCCTGTGGGAAAAGGATCACCAACATTCCACCTTCATCACTTTATGTTCTGGGGAGGAAGAGCAAGGTATAAATACAAATATCGCAAACCCATTCAGAAGATTTAGTAAGCTACAGTCTGAGCTCTACGGAAAACCTCAGAGAAAAAATGGAAGGGGAAAAATTCAGAGAAAACTACTTGCTATGAATCTTGTACAATGACAATAGATAAATAGGACAGGGACAAAAAACTGCAGTGCTCTCAGGTCCCTGCTGATCCCGGGGGAAAAAAAGAATGGGAAGAGAAGTGAAGGACAGGTCTTCCACTTGAGAGAACCACCTTAAATCCAGACTTCTCCTACCCTCTGTTGTTCCTGTGGCAGATCTTCTCTCGGAACGATGCTGCACAAGGAGACTATTTATGCAGCCATACAAATGTCACATTCATATTTAGACATTGATATAGTCCTTTGATTTACATTCACATCCTGCATTTCCTTCAATTCTAATCGAATGCTAATTTCTCATTCATTGTTCATAGCCAGGTTTAGACAAGACACCCAGTGGGGCATACTTAGGGGGGTTTATTATTATTATTTATTTTTTATCAGAGTATGTCATTCCCAGCTAAAGGATGTGCTGCCTGCAATGTAATTATGTATGCTGGATAAGGCTTGCATTGACTGGGAGGCACACAAGTCAATTGCATATTGTATTGCATATTATTTTATATTTATTATTTGCTGTCAAAGTGGTTTTGAAAACCAATTCTTATGAGCAGTGTGTACTTTACTATAAATAGGGGGGCTCCTGGAGAAGGTACAAGGATCAGGATAAATTTAATTTGACAATTCTGTCAGAGGTAACCTCCACTTCTTTCCAGTCTGCCACTTGCAACAAACAAGCCAAACTGGTGTTGAATGCAGAGAAAAAGAGGTGGAGGGACTCAGTAGTAAATATCACAGTGGGAATATAGAGGAAGGTTTGCTTCAGGAGGTCAGTAAGGTGCACAGCAAGACTACATTTTCCTAAGAAAAAGATTAATAGCACCCCTGAGATAATGCCTCCTCTTTTTCAGCTCTCTTTTCCCCCCTGTTTAATTCCTTTAATACAGGAGTAGCATTTAAAATGATACTTTTTTTCCCCTCTTGCAATGAGACAGCACATCTCACAAGGGAAAAATCAATTCTAAGTGGGAATTGTGTATATCTCAACATTTATATACAATAATTCTCCCCTCCTCTCATTGTACACGTCTCCATCAGTGACAAATAACCGAGCCAATTTGCAGCGGGTGCAACGTGACAGCAGCTCTGCCGATTCTGCCCCAAGGCTGGCTGAGCAATTTTACCTCATCGCAGGCAACAGAAGGCTGCTGAGAAGTTCTTATCAGTCCAGGATGTACAGGGGTTTTGTAAGTGGAAGGAAAGAAGAACAACATTCCCTGAAAGTAGTCTAAAATGTTTTACTAGTGCAATTATGGCTTTTCACATTACGTTACTTCTTTTCCTGAGGAGTTCTCGCTCCCCTCACTGAGAGCTGGCACTGCCATCCAAGTGACTGTGGGCTGTGTCAGAGCCTCTGCACTGAGCCTGATGGATCTGAGCTGATTGGTAACCAGGGAGGACTTGCTTCTTCAGCATCACTTCCTCACCCTTCCATGCCTATACATGTACATTTTTTAAATGGAAAAAAAATTGAACTAGTATTTAAAAGTGAGGTGCCATGAGCACACATGTTCTGGATGGAGAAGATGGGAGATGGTATTTGATGGGGGCCAAAAAGCCCAGGAAAGCTCTTTTATCTCCTTCCTCTGCAGAATTGTTCCTGCTGCAGCTCATCTATCCTGGTTCAGAGACTGACAGGGACTAGGACATACCCTGTGTGACAGCACAGCTTCTGGCAGGGGGTGGCTGGAGGAAAAAGCAATTATGTTTTATGGTCTATCTTCCCCTCTGCTTTCGTTTCATTATCCTATAAACCTTCACAGGGAATAATCAAGAGTTCACTGGCTGTACTGCAAGTTTACTGAGGTCAAAGCTGCTTGAACTTGCAACTTTACCTTAACTATCCTGTCAAGACAACACATTGACCTGCTCTCTAAATTGATTACATAAATCTTGAACACAACTGTTAATCACACTCCTTATTCCAGCTTATCTTTCACCAAAGATAAAGCATAATTGCTTAGCTGTTTATCATAGCGTTGGCATAGTATTACCTGCCTTGAAACTTCAAACTCCCCTTGCCCATAGATGTGACAATTAATAGAAATCAGAACCACATTTTTATATATAAAGTAGGATTTTACTGAAGAGTCTTTCTGAGCAGAAAAAAAAAACCCCACACTATTATGCTTATTTTGCACAGATCTCTTGTCATCAGTTGCTTGATATATCCTCTGTTTTAGGTAATGTTTTTATTGAATGATCAGGACCCAATTTCTAGTGTCATGAACAATTACAAATTATCTCCATTTCTTATTTCTAGGGATCCCCCTGCATTAAACCTGAGTTGACTACCGAAAATCCGTCAAAGCTTTTCTCTGTAAAAGAGACGAAAAGGGAATTTAAGAATGAAAAACCAGCCACTGTTTCTAGCCACAGTAATAGATGTCTTTTTAATGTTCCCAGGAGACTTAAAAACAAGAAAAAAAAATCACTTTTGTGAAGGGCATGGTGATAGAAAAAACTGAAAATTATGTGGACCTTCAGTGCCTAGGGAATGAAACATAATACTAAAGGAGGCATCTACCTCACATGGTGAAATGTGCTTTATATTTATCAGCTTCTGCCTTTTTGTTGGCCTCAAAGGATGAACCCACCATTAACCTCAAGCAGTGTCTTTTCATTCTTCTGAGGTCCCGACATGGCTCCAGGATGCTTTCATGAGGATTCTTAGCAAGATCTTGTCTAGAAAGGAAAGCCATGAGAAGATGGGGTGTTTCTGCCTGAAGGCCCCTTGGGAGCTGGAGGGGAAGGCAGAGCAGGTGGTGGTGTCAGTAATGCTCTGAAACCTGAAGAAAACCTTGCAGCAGAAACATTACCTTTCATGCCAATGCCCTCCATTTGCAGCACCCCTGGTTTTCTAATCTGCATTTCCCTTAGAGTATTTTTATTTTGTTTTCTGCATAATGATGAAAACACAGGGCTGGGTTTGTGTTATCTGTTTTCTTAAGTGATATCTATAATTGACTTGTGGAGCACAACAGCATTCACTGAGTGAATTGATTTAAAATTGCTATAATAATACTGCAAAATTCCTTTATTAGTGCTGGAGTACATCAAGAAGAATCAGTGAGATTGCCATCTAGGATAATAAACACTTATAGGCAAGTGCAAGCAGCCCACAAAAAGTATCAATTTTGCAACTGCTTTTCTCTTCCATTCTGTTTCTCCAACAGTCACTAGCCCATCATCACCATAAATTAGTTGATGCCTACAGGAGCCATCTGAAAGGATGCTTTTCATATATATCATGACTATTTGAAGAATGTGAGGGAGAGAAGAGTTGGGAGCAAACAATACCACGAGCACAATGAACAGGACCAGTAATTCCTCATTGTGTGCTAATGTTGGGAAGAAGGGATTCATTCTCCCTCTGTTTATATCAACATAAATTCAGAATCATTCCAATGACTCAGGGAGCAAGTCTGGATGCTGAGCTGAATGGTCAAGCTTTAAATCCCTTTTCCAGGACCCAATCCAAGAGATCCTTTCAAAGAATCCCAGGCCATCATTGCACTGACTTCAAAGGGATTTGGACTGGGCCCATTTTCTCATCTAACAGGAGGAACAAGGCTTAGAGGCCTCCCATGGTGTGTTTGCAGGCAGTCTTGCCTGGCTGATCTGCTGAGATCAGCCCACAGACTATTTGAAAACAAAACATCCAGTCCCTGAAGACTGTGTGCCACAATCGCTGCATGAACCAATAAACAAAGTTGGCACCAGGAAAGAGTTATTATTATAAGCCTTATTATATAAGGTTTTCTTATGCTTTAATTTTTCATTTCCAGATGAAACACATCAAGGATGTTTTACTGAATCTTTTCCATGACATTTAAGGCCGGGTATAGCTGTGCTATTTAAATGGCCTGTTTGGTCCAGCCTGTTTGCAGAGCTATCACAGAGGGTCTCCAAGCCACTGTATTTTGCTGAGCTTCCAAATTAAATTACAACACATCACACACACTTAAATTACATATCCCAAACTCGGATCATACACAATTGAGAAAAGCACTCGTTAGCATAATTAATGCAATTACAGTCAGCAAATTTCTGATTCACTGGTGACTCAAACTTCAAACAAAGAAGTATTTTTAGAAATATATAAATCCTATGGGATCTGTTTAGTCCTAGACTTCAGGGTTTATTGTTACTTCTCACATCCCTGGTAAGTAAACCATACCAGGTACCTCCATGGCAGTGATAACTGGTGGGAGTATGCCTGAGGGGGCCTGCCCTATCTCATTCACTGAGGGAGGCTTATTGCTATAGCAACAACTGCATCCTGTGATTTGCTTGCTACAAACACCCGCAAAAAATATTCCGAAATGATCCATGCAAAAAACAACTGGTACTTTGACCTGATGCAATTAATGTGTTCAAATCTGAATTATTTCTGCCACAGGTTAAGCATTCTGAATTCAGATGACTCATATGCAAAAAGAAGTCCCTCTGTGCTTCGGATTAAGGAGGGGAACCCTTATTTTGAGATCCTTTGGTCCATGTCTGAGCTTCCCCAGAGTCAGAAATAGAAAACAGAGTGGCACCTTGGTCTGGGTGGTGGGAGAGACCACTCAGATAGAGAAAGGAGCAGGGCTTTTCCACTCAGGCCTCAATCAGGGAGCACACCCATCCCTTCCTGACATTTCCTTGCCCAGGGTTTAGAAGTCACAAGGACAAGATGAGAGACCTTGCTGTTTGGAAGGGGTGCATAATTCCATAGAATCACTTGCTTCTCTCCTACTCAAAATAAAGAAAAAAAGAAAAAGGAAAATTTGATGCTTTCTAAAAGACCAGCAGCCCAGTCCCACCATGTGAGTCACTCTGAGCAGGGTTGCTCAGCTTGGGAACTGCATTCCCTTTTTCGCATTCCCAGACAGTTTTGCTGTCTGTTTTATCATGCAGCAGTCATCCAAACAGGAAAGCAGCCTTAAGCCAGATATTAGTGTGTACCATAAAAGTGTTTGTCAAAGGATCTTGAGGAGAAAAATGAAAATATATAACTCCTCTTTCTGCCTTTTCCGTAGGGTATCCCTGCGCAAGAAATAAGAAAGTAAGGCTTGGAAGAAGGCATGGGACAGGACGGTGCATTTCAGTTTGGGATGGCATGTTACATTCTTCCCCTTTCAGGGGAGAGAGAACAGATCCCTTGCAACACAGAGTAACTGAATTTCACTTTATTTTTAAGCTTACCTATGAGTTAAGAAAGGAAGGAAGGTAGGGGAGCCTGTTGGGCAAAGTTAAGAAGAAAGATCTGTACTATGGAAAATACTTTATCTTTTTATCATTTTCTCTTGATATGGCAGATCTCTCTTGTTAAGTGCTTCCTTTTCATGTCTTCTCATATCTACTGACAACTGAGGTGAATGAACCAACCACCATTTGTTCTACTCCTAAGGAGTGACTAGAATGAAATTCAAGGAACAAAACATACCAGCACTGCCAGTTCTGGCCTCAGCAGAAGCAGCATCTTCCAATGACCAGGAAGGCTCTGTTAAAAGCAGCCTGTAACAGGGAAATGTGCCAGTAGCCTGATGATCCCATGGAAATTGCCCCTTTCCCATGTAAATATTACTTCTTAGTCCACATTTTTAACACCAGAGCACTCAAGTAACAATGTCTCTGTCTCAGCTGATAAACTCAGTGTGTGTTTCCCAGTTGGAGTTTGTGTATTTCTGAGAATTTACATTTGAAGCAACTACCAAGAGTGAGGTAAAGTGCACTGATAGTGTCTCTGTGGAGGGATTCATAACCAAACTGTACAAACTGTTTCTGAATGAAGAACTGTCTTTATCCTCCCACTGAAAGGCTTTTTCCTAAGTGAGCGTCTTTCAAACTGTTTAAAAATGGAATTGTAATTTCAGCAGAGAAACTAAAATTGTCTTACAGCCTTGCTCTTTTTCCACACAAATAAACATTTAACAAGTGAAGCAACTTCACATGTGAAAGTCTGAAAGTTGTCAACTGCTGCAAGAAATCCCCTCTTGCACCACTGCTATTTAAAACCACATGGCACCAATTTGGGATATGAATGATCTATTGCAGAGAATCTGATTCAGTGCCTCATAAAGGCAAATGCATCACTCTGACCCATCTGTTCTGTGGACATAATCTTAATTGCAAACATAGGGTCACATCCCAATAAATCAGCCATGCTGCAGTGAAGGTGCCTACATTTATGCCAGCTGAACATTTACCCAGGACTGCCTACAATCATTGCTCTGTAGAATTTAGGGACAAAGAGAACAAGGAGATTGCTATCAACCCCATTTTTCTTTACAGTGACTCATATTTATTTAACCTAACACTCTGCATGGGTGAAATCCAAGTCTTAACTCCTATAAAACTCAAAACTTCCATGGACTACAACTTTACCCCATACATACGGAATCAGACAACAAAGATGTTTGGGATGAATGGCAGCCATGTAAACACTAAGGAGAAATATATGTCAAGTCACAGAAGAAATGCCATAGGATCTGTTCCAGGCTTGCAGAGCTGAGCACACAGAATCTGAGCATCGTTAGTCTCCAAATAAAGGTAAATGATTAAAAAGGATAGAAGGGAGAAAGCATCTCCATGTTTCCCTCTTCCCCAAATGGCACAGGCACAGATGATCTCATTAACTCATCTGTGTAATTTACACTTCTAATATGGCTGAGGAATAAAACAAATATGCAGAAATAAGCAACAGGATGGGGACAGAAGAGGGGGAAACCTCACAGTCCTCTCTCATCTAAGCTCCTTCTTTCCTTGCCAAATATTATATTCCCTTCCTGGGAACCCCTCCAAGTTTGTGTCTCCAGATGCCACATTGCAGTAGGCTGTCTGGAATCCCTCCTACCCACCTCCACATCACTCACACTGAACAGGCAGGGCAAACACAGGGTGGAGAGAGTGTTTTATCCTTATTTATTTCCAGATGGAAAATCGAGCTGTCGAAAGTGCCAACAAAGAAAGAAAACCAAACCAAAACAAGCAAAAAGTCTCCCTTAACCATCTTGGTAACAGACTCTTCTTCGATAAAAAAAAGGGAAATACATATCATGGGTTGAAATTTGGAAGTATCGACACCTGAGATATGTTCTCTTCTGTTAAGCTGGGGTTTTGGCAGGTGACTTACAGTAGGGGCATGAGGGAAATCCTCATTACAAGCAAATATAAAAGCAATTATCAAAACCATTTACAACTGAAGCCCAAAGGGATTCACTCTTCACTAATTATTTGGGCATCCTGGCTAACTGTGAGCATTCATTTGAGCCAGGGCCATGTGACTGTAGGCTCTTATCAGGGCACTAATCTTAAATACATAACTTCAGGTCAAGGAATTTCCTCCTGGAAGTACCTGGCTATGGAGGAAGTTTAGGCAGAGATCTAAGAGCTGGTGCCCAACATATGGGTAAAGTTAAATGACGTGAACCCCTCACCTCCCTGGGGTCAAGAGCTGAACCATCAGTACATCACTGTCTACCTCTCTCTTCCTAATTGCTGGAGGAAACCTAGAGTGACTCTTGCTCAATTTGGAGGCTGAATTTAAGTGGGCTGGAGCTGAGCCTAGGAGCTCATGACTTCCTAGAGGCAAAGTAATGGGATTCACAGTTAACAAGGGAACATGTTGATCTTTAGTATTTTTGACACTTAAAAGTCCACCTAACTTAAACACAGGTGCATGGTTGAATCTGGTTGAAGAAGTAAATGCAACCAGACCTAATTAGAGAAGTGAACTGGTGTAACACAGCCTCCTTTTATCCTCTTCCTACATATCTCTGAAGACCATTGCTATCCCATCTATGTCTCTCTACCTAATTTTCATTTTAAAATGTGCTTTAATGACTGCAAGTAGGTCTGTAGTCCAGAAATAGAAGTCTCAAAGCGCAGAGGGCATTATGTTCCCATACACCTCACAGGGTAGGTTAGAGCAGAGTCCAGACCCAAATTACCTGAGTATTAGAGGGGACCATTATGCCACTATGTATTTCAATTTAGTCCCCTTTTGGGTGCTATTTTACAGCACCCAGCTGGCTGTCAGCCCCAGTAAGAAACATTCTTATATCCGATTCTCTCCATTCTCCATTATTTTTCTCTCCCCTCTCCTTCCCTTGCGCAAGGAATGGTTGGTAAAAATTTATTGTGGGTGGGATTTTGAGGCACACATCCCATTAAATTTAATGGGAACTGAGCATCTAAATCCCTTAGGCAGCTTGAAAATTTCAGCCTCCATTACTAATGCTCCTCTCATTATAACAAGATTTGTACATGACAGCTCGAGAGCTCTGACTCTGCTTTCAGTGATGGGGGTCCGTACGGTGCCGCTGACGGCACCCGGTGTAGGCTGGAACTCTGCTCATCTTGTCTAAAGCTCTGCTGCTGACACGAGACAAGAAAGCAGCCTGTAATTTTGTTGTGACTGGTGAACTTTCTTGTCGGGGTCTTTCCATGAGACAATGTTGTGATTATTTGAGAACCATTTCATTTTAATTGTAATCATCAGCCTCTGATGTGCAACGTATGGTAGGATGGACATGGCAATGTTGCACAGCTGCATCATGGTATCAAGAGTTTTTGAGGGTCGTTCTAGACTCTGTTGGATTGTCTAAATTGCCAGATTTCACCACACTAAATTTTTTATCAGGGTTCTGCTTACTTTACTGAAATTATAATTTACGAAGAAGACATGACTGGAAAGAGAATGGCTTTTTAAAATGTTGTACACATCCTGCAGGTCTTCCTTGGTAAGGTGTTTAACCATGTTGGTGTTAATCACACCTGACAGTGAAACCATTCTCATTCTCATCAGAGATTTTCTTGTCCCTTCCATGTCACTCTGGTCCAATTGTGCTATGGGATAAAAAGGGCTTGAAAACCTCTAGGAAAACTGAGAAAAAACAAAGAGCAGTTGGAATGTTGAGATAAAACCTTACTATATGCAGTGAGGAGAATTGAACTCTTGAATGGTATAATTTCTCCATAGTAAACTATGATTGCTCACCACCTTGGTTTTTGCTATTGTTGTTCTTCTAAGGAGTCTCCTGCTCAAAGGATGCTACGTGTGACTGGGCTTTGAACTCCAACCATCAGATATTTAAAGGTATGCTGGTGCCTCCTCCTGAAGGTCTAAATTCTCAGAGCAGTCAGTTGAAACTGTCCTTGGAGATATCCAGGACTATATTCACAGCATGAGGGACAGATTTATAATTGACTTTTTTTTTTCCTTTACCCATTACTGCTGCAGCTGATATTGGAGCCAAGGACTTCGGGATTTCTTTGTGCAGTTATGAAATTATTGGAATAAATTGTATCAGGACCTATGGCCATGTACCTTTGGCAGACGTCACAAGGAAGGGCTGGGTGTATATTTGGCTGGATTCTATGTCCTGTTTTGGTAAGAGCCCACCTCCCCTTGCCTGGATACTCAATGCACAATCCTTCATTGCTTCCCTTATGTCTTGTGTGGTTTTAGTAGTTCTCCCCACAATTCAGGAATTAGGAAAGGGCACCCTTGCACCAGCTCAGGTGTAAAAACAAAAATAGGGCCTATACATTAAGACAACCCTCCCTTTGCCTCCTGAACTTTGGAGCGGGGCATGGGGTGGGGACAGGAGGAAAATGATGTCTCTGTCTTCTCCGTGCTACAGCTACAGATTTAGGCAGTCAGCTTGCTGGGCTTTCTGCACACAGAGCCAGAATATACACACTTCAGTACTTCTCACATAAACTTCAATCTTCTGCCCTTGAACTAGGACATACCTTGCTTTGAATTTATTTTTTCAGTTTTCAAGGAAGGCTCCTGGGGAAACAGGAGCTCTATAACTCCACTGTTTCCAGGGGAAAGAAAGGAGTCATTCTTTAAAGGAAGTCAATCCTTTTTCCAGGGTTCTTCTGGAGCTGCTACTGCAAGAGGCTTTAGAAAGAAGTAGGCAGGTTTGCTCCACGGCTGCAGCACATCTGAGTTGTAAGATAAGGCAGTAGGAAAGCTGGGAGAGGGCTGAGACAAAAATTAGCCAGACTCTTTGAAAACACACTTGCTAAAGTAGACCAACACTTCATCTTTCCATCATTATGACACAGGTAGGAGAGAGCACCTACTCTAACTGATAGCTTTACACACACTATACAAAGTGGGTAGACAAACTAGCTGAGGATTCCTACAAGAGACAGAAGCACCGGCCCAGTTCCTTGGCAAGCTAACACCCCCCCACCTCTTCAGTGCTGCCTGGCTGCTCCCCAGCAGAGCTTGTCCATGAGCATCACTAAAGGAAGAGCTAAGCAAACTGCTGGGATTAACAGGCTTTGAAGCCAAAAGAAACCACCCTGCACGAGAGCTGGAAACATTTAGGCACTTTGGGTTGCAGCTCATCCTTGCCTCTGGTTGTTGGCTAATTTATTCCTTCTGTTGATGGCAGAGGGACACCCCATACCCACTGCAATTCTGCAGGTCTCAGCTCTGCTGGTTGGGAGCTCTGGGTCTTGCTGTGTGGCCAGGGTTATGCTGGCCTCTCTGCTGCCATTCACTGGGATTCTTGCACAAAGATACAGGACAAGGATAATAAAGTGCTTTGAGATGTTTCTGCCATGCAGGAAAACTCATAACTTTAAACAAACGCGGATTAGGTTGTTTAACATGAGTTAAACTTTGCTTTTCTAGCAAGGGTGAGCTCAAAACTGCACAAAATCCCTGCTTACATCTTTCACTTTAACTAGACAGATGATTATTTTTATCTGCAGCTACCATACACCATTTATTTAGGCAAAACCATCCATGGGCTTCAGATGGGAGTTCTGTCTCCAATAAACAACAAAATGGCTCTTCAGATACATTAATATTAGACTGTCACTAGTTAAATAAGGCTGATACATTGGCACTTATATACCAGCAAGGGACCATCTCTGGCCAGCACTGTTTGGCTTAAAATGCAGAAACTTCTGTCCCTCAGTCTCTCAGTTTTCACCAGGAAATATATGAGCAGTGGGTTGGGGGAAGGAATCCAGAGAAAGCAACAAGGTTAATGGTAAAAAAGGCAAGAAAAGATGTTAAAGCTCATCCAGGTGCTTGTTAAGGCAGAAAAAGATGTTTTGAGCCTGCAAAAGTTGGGATTCTCTGCTAGCATTCTGCAGAGATCAGGGAGGCATTTCAGGAAAGTTAAACAAGGTCAAATGGATCCTCACTTTGGTGTTTCCTTGGCTCCAAAGATCCACACAGTATCTTAGGACAGACCAAATTCTTTGTGTGCCACACCACCCCCCAGGGCTGTGCCTGGGAACAGAGCAGCAGGTCATCTGAGGCAGCTTCCTCTGCAAAACCCTTTTTTGTTTTATCAGCTTGAGGGAAAGTCAAAATCTTCTCCATGATGTGTACATGACATCACAGACTGCACGACAAAATTCCAAGTAATTAAAATATTGATAAAAATGGTGTTAAAAGAGCCAGGATCTCTTCAAAACACTTCAGATAAGCCTATCATTGCATCTTTAGAACAATGATGTCTTCTTTGAAGACAGAGATGAAAAATAAGATGAGCTCCTGCTATATCTGATATGATATGAACAAAAATCTGTATGATGTTATTAGAGATATGAACGACATCACAGTTATGGTTACAGGAATTGTAGTAGCAAGGCTTTCCAGATGGAAATCAGAAAACAAATGCTACTTATTATAGGGAGCCTCAGATATTTGACTGTGGTTATCAAAACATTTCTTTGCTGTGTGGATGCTGGGTAAAGAAAGTGCTTAATACTTGGCTTTAGGGGAGCAATAAATTCAGACAAAAATCCTACTTATGAGAAATAATTCTATTGTAAGTGAATTTACATGAGTTTATTTTCTTCAAATTAAAAGCAAATTTAAAGAAAAATCTATAAGGAATGTTTTTCCAAAAGGGAAAATTGAAATTTTTCAAGACTACTGTTTAGTGGAAATTTTTGTAATTAAAAACTTAGTGACCAAACTGCAGCAGCATTGAATGTTTAAGTTATAGATTCAGCCATACCTGGAAATGAAATAGGAAATAATTCTTCTCTTCTTCCCAGTACTGGGGGCAACACTGGCAGATTTAGCCTGAGCATATGGTGAAAGTTTACAGGCCAAAGAGAAAAAGTCCAGTGGAGAACCACAAGAATAGCAAAAGTTCTCAAAAAGCATGAGAAAAGCATGAGAATAAGTCTCAAGGGGCTTAAATAAAAGCATAGGAGATTTTAGTTAGAGATTAAGGAAAATTCTCTAGTATGAAACTAGTGAAATGCTGGGCTAAATTCTTCGGTGATGGAAATCCCCATGCAGTAGGTTTTGAAGAACAGATCAGACAGACAGACCCTAGGAGCAGTTAATTACATGTTCACCTCCTTTGAGGCAGAGAGACGGATTAGATGATCTCCCAAGGTCCCTTCCACTCTTAAAATTCCTGTTTTGTCTACGTAGCATCTCCTGCTTTTTCACTACTTTAATGAAGCAGAGGAAGGAGACAGTGCAAGGGAGTATTTCAGATGCTTATCCAGCAGGATGAAGGACACAGCAAGCAGAACTAACTGAAATCTGAAATCCAGAGGAAAACTAACTTATGACTGACATCTTGGGCAGGAGAAGAGAGAATATACATTGCATCCTGTCCTGACTAGTCTTAACATTTCTCCTGGGCTGGGCAATTCTCAGCCCATCTTTGAGGCAAGGAGTCCATAACCTACAGGCAACTTGGAGCTGTTTGAACTACAATACAAATAAAACACCCCCATATTTAAGGTTTTTTCTATCCTTCTGCTCTTTACATTTTCCTTCTGATTCTTAAAGACTGGTATTTTCTCTGCTGTATCCCATACAAGAAACAGTCCTCATGAAAACAGGAAGAAAAAAATACAGGGTAGTTGGTATAATCTACTTTCTTAAAATTAGTAGTTACTGTGGTGAGTATAGTGCATTTCCAAGGCAGTCTCTGGTGTTACCAGACTAAATCATTCACGTCATACTATTAGTGGGCCTTGCATTTCTGGTTTTCAGGTTGTTTGTTAAAAATAAAGTGCTTCAGCATAAAGGGGAGTGAAACAACTGGGATGATTCAGCCCACTCAGGGTGCTATATATTTTTTTCTCTGCTCCATCAGTACCTCTGAATTGCAGTTCCCAAAGCAACCAAGCCTCAGTCTTCAACCCCAATCTTACATCTGTCAAGGAAAGGGATAAGAAGAGCTTTACACCGATTTGTGTACTTGATAATCCTTATTCCACAGCTGCTTGTTTCTACCAGAGGGCAGAGGATGAATTCTGGGGTGTGTTCACTCCTACAGTGTTATATATATGACTGCACTGCAACTGTTTGCCATAAAGTAGCATCAACCATGTATTATTCCCCTATATCACCACAGCGTTCTTTACCTACAGTGTTATGATGATATACAGCATGTTGGATCACTTCTCT
Source organism: Scytalopus superciliaris (assembly GCA_013400415.1). Lineage (NCBI taxonomy): Eukaryota > Metazoa > Chordata > Aves > Passeriformes > Rhinocryptidae > Scytalopus > Scytalopus superciliaris. The sequence continues at coordinate 915,085 of VXBX01008145.1, read as the reverse complement.
GGCTGGTGAGCCATATTTCGCAGCCCCCAGCCTGGCACTTGCAACACTGCTCTGTGCTATTTGACTCTCTGAACTGAGAGAGTTCCAGACTGCCTGGAATGGAAATACCAAGCAGTAAAATACTTGCTTGAGTTTTGTGCAGTCATCGCTTCCCCTCTTCCTGCTCCACAGCTACTAGTGCATGCAGTAAGATATGAGCTAGCAGCTGGATTTTATTATGAAATGCTTTGTTACTTATTCCCCTAAAATAAATAAAAATAAAATGTAAGCAATCCTATTTTCAGTAAGAGGAAAAGCTGCTGTCACGCTGGTGTATAATGGAATACAGTAACACTGTATTTCATTATGATTCAGTGTGTTTTCATGTTAGTTGCCAAGGATTCCACAGTTTAACATGAATTCTAAATTAGGAGTAGTATTCCAAATAAAATATTTGTGAAATATATGTATTTCCCACTTCATTCTAACGAGCTTCGGTTAATGCACAGCACAACATGTCGGTGTAATTTCAACTTAGGAGGGACCCAGCAAAATGCAGCCTTTTGGGACCATCTGGGCACATCAAAACAAGAGGCACAGCCATCTGGGTCAGCAAGTTGGCTGAGCGTGGGCTCCACAGCCATCAGAGCCACAAGGTAGGGGACTTGGCTAAAGAAAGGCAGCACAGCCACAGGTCTCACATAAGGAGGGGTGTAAAATGGGGTAAGGTTCCCCCACTGCCTGCTCAGGTAGCACAAAGTAGGAAGGAACCACACATCCAAATTTCAGCACAGTCACTCAACTCAGTAGGTTTTAAACAGTCTTTAAGAAAACAAACAGAATTAGCTTCTCCCACGCTCTGGAGCACTGACCACTCCATCATTCAAACATCACTAGCAGCTCCAACATTGCCCTTAACTTAGTTCATTCATCTGAATTACTGCAGCATCTAATCAGGCCCACATCATTTGCCTTTTTCTACCTTGAGATTTATCTTATCAGTTCACAGCAGCCTTCACTCCACACAAAGGGACAAACTTCTTCACCCCTGCTCCAAGCCCAGCTGCACATTCCCTCAGCATGTTCACAGCTTCCCACAAGGCACCAACACAACCAGAGGAACGAGCAGGCTCTGGGGTTTGTGAGAAAGACTCATCCTTTGCACAGCACTGTGGTGTGAGCACCTGTGGGTCTCACCTCTCCTCCAGTACTCCACAATGTCAAATCTTTGCTGAACAGTAAGAAAAAACATTCAAAATTCAGTCCACAGTGGGACCACCCATGGTAAGAAAAATGACTAATGCCCAGAGTTATGAAGTAGCTGTGACTTTCTGACAACCTTATTCCTAGAGGATCCTTTTTGTATTCCTCTGCTGTTTTCTTTTTCTCTCCTCATTTCTTAAGACTGTATAAAATGCTTACTGAGTGGACTCGAAGCCCCCAGCTGAAGGATGATGTATTTCTAGCTAATGGCCTTTTTCAAGAACTAGCTAGAAAAGAGACGGTAGCATGAAGCAGCAAGATAGCTCTGTAATTAGTGAGAGTCATAGGGGAACAGAAGACTGATATACTGGGGCCAGGAAAATGCTGGGAAGAGAGCAAATGGGAAAGACAACATGCAAAGGAAAAACAGAAGCAGCATGGAAGCTGGGGGGTGAATAAAAAGGCTCTGGAGAGATCTCAGTGATGCACAATCTCCAGGAACCAGAGCAAAGGATGATGGTGTGTGCAGTCTATGATGACATGGTTGTAACCAGTGGGGTAGGAGAGAAAGAGCCAGACCAGCCATGACTTCTGGAATTTGAGCATCTCCATAAACCAACAGATATCTCTGGTGCCCTCCCACAGCTCAGTCAGTCACTCATCCCTTACACAAGGGGACAATACATTGAAGTGCCTTATCACTGAGTTTATGACAGAGCAGAATATCCTGGGACATCAACTCCAGTAACTGCTTACATCCCTGAACGAAAAATCCAGGCAACACTTCATTGCTGTGGGGTTCCTGGACTGTGATAATCTTAGGAGTCAACTCAAGAAAACTTCAGTGAGGGACTTCAGAACAGCTGTTACATAGATGAGAAAAAGCAAATTCACAAGTCTGAGTCCTGGTATCCAGAATTTTGACCTGTATATTTTGGACAGTGGAAACAGTATCCATGACATCTCCATGACTCTCCACACTCCCTGACAGGTCTCTGGCCAAACAGAAAACAAACATTTCCCTAAGCTTCACAAAGTAATATCTGCTCCAAACATCACTGCACATTTGTAACCATGTTGGACCTGTATAGGGTAAGAAAGCAGCCTGGCTGCAGTCAGAAATTCTGACACACTACAGTCCCATTTGGCTCTTTGGCCACACTATACAGCAGAAAATGTTTAATTAGAATTACATTGACTAAATCTACAGTACTGACAAAATTACAAACTTGTCTAGATTACTGTAGATAGGCACCCAGACATGAAATAATCAGGCTACTGTAAGACACCCCACCACATGTTCCAGACTGTTCTGCCACTTGTCCCTCATCAACCAAGGACACACAGACATCAGCCCTGAGATCTGCACCCACTCTAACACAGCCTCGTGCAAGGTGTTATACAAGCAGTCTGGGAAAAGCAGGTGCACCCAAGTTTTTGGTATGAGAAGTTATTAAAATAAATGCCGAGAGAGAAAATAAATGTGTTTTATAAGAAGATATAATTTTTTAACACAGCAATTTATTCCCTGAGCCTACAGAACAGATCTGGCTGATCCAATGATAGGGTGTCAATAATCTGTTATTTTGTGCTGTAATAATTATGTTTCCCTCCGTGTTAGCCCACCACACTAATGGAAGCTTACAGATTCTGGGCAAAACCGAGTTCAGATTAGTCTGATTTCTACTTTCTGGTAATTTTAAAATGTTTTCTTACAGTGCTTGCTGAAAAACACTGATTTGAACAGCTAAAAATATTTTCTCAAAATAGTCTTTTTTCAGAAACTGAAGTGGTTCATTGTTATAAATTGGCATCTAATGTCTTCAGGGTGTTTCTAACTACAAAGCCTAGACCTAATCTGTCTTTTTACAGATTGTTTTCAAGTTAAGCATTAAAAAGAATTAACTAGAAACTTGAGAATAGTTATCGGTTTTCACTCTTTTTTTTCTGGGTAGCTCTCAGAAAATTAAAACATTTTCGTTCTTATTATTTTTCTCATTAATATTAAAAAAAACCCCTTTGAAATACACTGAAAACTTTTCTCTTTTTATTTTTGGTGGAAAACAGAACTTTCAGCCACCTCTGGGGAAGCAAATTGTCTTGTTCAATGTAAGGTATGGACAGGAGGAAGAAGAAAAGCAGAACTTTTATCATATGGTGAGTTCTATGTGTCCATTCTTTAATCTCCCACATTATCTACAGACTTCTTGAACTAATTAAATTGTAATATAATTTACCCTTGGCATAACTTTACCGGCATTATATCCAGGGGTGTATTCAGCCCAACTGTGTGATGAATAGGTGCACAATGACTTGCTCGAATTTGGTAGGAGAAGGATATACTGTTATTACACTGATTGATAAACTTTTATTATACTCACATAAATCCCAACTTCTTTTCTTCCTAAAACAACTAGAAGGCATAGACAAATTCCAAAGCTGTCCCCTCTCATTTGGATATGAGTGTTCCCAAAGTATGGCATTTCTATGGTTATTAAAGGGCAATTTTTGAGTTGACTGTAGCAGAAAGAGTGACAGAACTACCAACCTGGAGATGGCCAGGATGCCACTCTCTTTCTTCTATTTAGCCATGTCTCCTCTACCATTCTTAGGTACATGTGGTGTTTTCCCTCTTTTTTGCTACATTTTACAATGATGTCCTATGGCACTGAGGGATTTGAATGCTGCACACCAAAACTGGCTCCTGGAAATGTTCCTTTAAACGTTTTTAGGTAGTATGTGTTATTCAAGAAAAAGGCACTTCTATATTTTACTTCATATGAAAACATTTCAGTTTAGCCAGAACAAGCAAAACTCCCTGTTTTCCACTATCATGTGAGCCATTTCCAAGGCTCAGCTCTGGAGCACAATGACCAGGATATGAGCTGTAGTACTTGTTATTTTGCAGATGTAGACCAGCCCCTTGCAGATTTTATGATTTGTTATTCTGAATCAAAACCCTGGGACACATGAAGATCAAAAGCCTGTGAGTCTATCTTCAGTGTGAATAGGAATCTAAATACTCAATATTTGAATATTTGTTGCAGGTATAGTACCAAGTTTGCACAGTTCTGTGAAAAATTTAACCAAAAATCTTTTGATCTAGCTATTTTGTACTTGTATTGAACAGTTCTTCTACCAAACCTGCTTTAACCATTGTGCTCTAACTCGAACCTCGAGAAACAGAGTAAACAGCATCTGTGCTGCTCTGCCTTCAGCTGTTGTTAGGAATGGGGAGGAAATAAGTAATTCCTGGAGCTGGAGAAGATTCAGTGCTTTGTTCCTTTAGAAATACTCCCAAAAGAGTTACAGTGAGTGTCCGAGCCTGGCTTGTTTGATTGCTCAGACAGGGTCCAGAGAGGTGCTTTCAAAACAATGCTGCTCTCACCTTCTCCTTGGACCTTGCTAGTGTGAGTCTTTTGGAGACTGAGTCTGTTGGCTTTTCCTCTTAGATTTCTCTGTATATTGCTTTATGCACCTGCTGCTACGGCCTCCCTTGTTCTTTTGCTGGAGAACCCTTGACTTTGAAGGATAAGAAAAACATCCAGCTATGAAGGACACTGAAGAAATCCGTGGTGCTTTTTGGGGGCCTTGGTAGGTATAACTGACCTAGATATCACAAACAGAAGGAGGAGGAAAATGAAAATAATTCTCTCTCCCTCTATATAAAATTATTCAACACAACAGAAAAATAAGGGATTTGAAAGGTGAGGGATGATTTATAAGGGAGGATGTGGGAATATTCCCTTTCCACTTGCCCAGCTGTGGATTTGTGATGTGCACAGCTGTGTCCTCTTTTTCACTGTTTGAACTGCTGTCTCTATAGCACAAGTCTCCTGCCTTCTTTTTCCTCTTAAAATCCTTGCTTCAGCTGGCTGTTTCTTATTAAGCTTTCCCCAGAGATATATGTATTTTGAAGATATTAAAATAAAGAAAGAAAAAATAAAACAGGCCACGTGTCTGTGCACAGGAATGTGTATGTGGCAGAGTCTGTCTCAAAAATATTCTTTCCTTTCCCCCTTTGTTTCTTAATGTTTGCATAGAGAAAAAAATCCTTTGCTGTTCCAGAGACTTATAGCTCTGAACAAATGTTGCAATTATGTTTGTCAAAAGCAGATAAATGACAGGTGAAAAAAATTAAGCTCACTTAGACAAGGCCGGTTCAGAATAGCTGTAATCAGCCAAAATTACTTCAGTGAGTCCCCTTTTGGTTTGAAAACCCAGTAATCACGATCATTTGAGCTTTTCTTAACGCATTGTAATTAAGCTCCAATTTGTGACATCTCTCAAGTCAGCTAAATTTTTAACTTACAGGTCTGCTCAAAGTGCTGTACAGCCAGTCAGAGAGGCTATTCACTCACACCTTTGCATCACTGGTACTAGTTAGCTAGAAACATATATTAAAAATCTCAGGAATATGCAGGATACTCTGGGTTGCTCTCAAGACCAGCATCGATACATCTTGCACAGGTTCAAATCTCTGCGTTACTTTAAAGCGCTCCAATTTCATGCTCAAAAGATATTTCATGGCCACTGCTGGGACAATTACAGCAGCTCCAAGCAAATATTTCAATCACCCCCATCCCCATTTAGATAAGCTTTGCAAGAGCTGTGTCAAGTTCGTGCAGCATCATGAATGGCCAGGCTCCCCACCACAGTACTGCTGTGTCCCAACCAACACTGAGGATGCAGTGTCTACCTTTCCTGTGACTCCCTGAAAAAGCAACCCCAGAGGGGCTAAGACATTGCTCTGCAAACCCTGCCAGACCTGCAAGAGGGGATGCTGTGTGAAAGCAGAGCATGTATCACTGCCAAAGCATCGGCATCAGGGGGTAGAGTTTGCTCCGGTGAAGAAAGAAAAGGAGCTGCTGCTGAGCCTGTAGCAGTTCCCTCTCCTGCTCCTTTTTGTGCCAAGTCACTGAAGATAAACATGGGGAAGGAGCGTAAATAGCCTTTAATTATCTCTCAAGCACTTCTATCATACAATTTAGCCAAGGCACTTTGATTCTGCTCATTTTGCTTTCCCATAGTTGATTACACACGAGTCCAGAGAACTTCTCTAGATCCTTCCCTCCATCCCTGCTCCCCTTTCCCTCTTATTTCCTCTAGAATGAAAACTCCCAGAGGACTGTGACTATGCAAGACCTCTGGAAGCTACATTCCCAGGAGTTCATCCCGCCAAGTCCAGCACTGGGGAATTTTAAGCTCTATTAATGGGTCAAGTGACTGATAAGCTCAATTTGCCATCCCAGCAGACAGATTTTTGCCCTAAGCTAACATCACAGGCGAAGCCATAATTCAGCTCTCAGGCTCTGCCTCCACCTATGAACTGAGATGCACTGTCAGAGCTGTTCCAGCAGGAAAGGTCTGGCAGGCAGTTTTACATCCTCCATATAAAGTATGAAGTATTTGAAACAAACCCATATATTTATGAACTTAATTAGTCCACCATCAACTTGTAAAAGTTTTAAAGTTAACTACAGATGATATATATTTGATGCAAACCATTGTAACTTGATAATAAAAAGATTAGTTATAGTGCTATAAAAATGTTATGTCAGGTTTTTACAGCTGATCATTAATATTGTAAAATGTAGTTATGTTTTTACGCTTTGTTGGCTGACAAAAACAACCAGAATCTGAAGGAGACCGGGAACTTTCTTTAATCTCTATTAATGGGTCTTAAATTGAAGCATTCAGAGAAACATCATCTTAAAGGCTATAAAATACTCTTGCAGTCCTTATAAACAGGTTAGGAATCAGCAGAGATCTCAAAGTCAAAATGCAGTATGTGCATTGGGTAGGTAGTTGCTACAATTCAAAAGAAAATAAGATCTGACATCAGGAGCAAAAGAAAGATCTTTGTATAATTGTTTTTGTAAAAAATTTAGAATGACATTCAACAGTCAGAAGTAAAACACAGTAAGCTCACTGGGCAGAGGAGGGATAGGGAGGCACCATATTAACTAATCAGCTGTAGAAAATGTAAGGACACCTCTGGAAATTATGACTTCTGTAAGGTCAGCATGTGGACATGCTGACAGGCATCAGGATTTCCACACACAGGAGCCTCCAGGAGACCAAACACAAATTAAATTTTGAAATTGATGCCTTCAATGCACTAACCAGAATTGTGGCCAGTTTAAGTTCTGATTAGGAATGGCTGTATTGGAATTCATCTTATTGTCTTTGGAGGTGAATTACATCGAATTTACTCAAAGACACTCACAATCATGAACTGGAAAACCTACATGGAGCTTTACTGGATTTAGTTAATTCATAGGTGTAATGATTTCTGACAAAATCTGAGCATCACCATGTTGCCCAGGACTCATCAGTGTGTCATGAGGATTCCCACACTGTCCACTCTGGCCTCTCTTCCCTTTTGCTACTGCTCATCTAACCTGCATTTTATTTCTCCTGGAATATCCATAGGAAACTTATGGAGGCCCCAAGCCTACAATCTGCATTTTTCTGCACTATTAATAACAATGTGTTGAAGCAATAAAAGACCTATTGACGCCCTGATGGATTGTGAGAAAATGGAAAGTGATTTTTTTTTAAAGCTGCATTTTAAATCGGCTCATTACACATATTGTTTTATTTTATTTTGCACTGCATGACATCAGCATTCTCTAGTTGCTATTCACTGGAGGTTAAAACATCCAAATGTATCCTGCTTCCAGGCCTACAGTCCAAGTTGTGATTTGGTTAAGCAAGACTGGCTAGATTTTCTGCTGGAAAAAATCCATTTAAAATCAGGAAAATTATTCATCCCAACAGATAATTTGGCTTGGAAATTATATTTTCTTTTAAAGCAATTTAGCAGAGGCCTGTGCAAATCAAAGCAAATCCGCACTGACTATGAGAGTTTTAATATAAAATCAACACAAAATCTGTATTTTTCCCAAGAGGTTCCTCATTTTCATTTGCACCAAACACCTACAGATAATTATTGCAGGTAACCTTGTGTCTTTCTTTTTGCACACTTCTTTTTTCCCCCTCAAAGAAGCCTAAGAGTGGGGAATGGATGGACATAGACCCGCAAAAATGACATTTTCCTCATTATTTTATCAGCCTAGAAAGAGGATTTTGGGATTCAGAGAAGCCCAGGTTTGAGAGTGGGGAGCCTGTACTGGGTGTGCAGCCAAAGGGGGCTGGAGAAGGGATGGGTCTGGGATGGCACCAGCCTGGTCAGACTGGGACCTGGTGCCCAGCATTGGTGTGTCTGCAGAGCTGTCCGGGAGGAGGAAGGGAAGTCCAGAATTTATTGTCTTGGAAAGTCTTTGTATTAAGAAGGGATAGGTGCAGGGTATTGCAGAATCAAATCCTGAAGCTGTCTCAGGGAGCTGTTACAGTTGGAGAAAATCTTTCCAGTCTCTTAAGTCAGAAGATCCTCTGTTTTATTTTGCCCTTTGATTTTGAGCTAGTTCAAGGTTTCAGGGGAAGGAAATTGTGGGGATTGGATTAAGTACCACACTTGGCTTTTCCTCTTAAACCGTGAGCATTAGATGTGCAACATACAAATGTTTTCAAGTCAGAGCTATCTGCAGGTTCAAAACTCCAGCAACTGGTGAGTCTAAACTATTGATAACAAATAAAGATTGACTTGGAAAAAAAAAACCCAAGAGGCCTGTATCTTGAGGAGTCGAGGAAGAGAGTCATAGTCACATGGCTTAATAGATTTCACAACGCAGCCCCACTGAAGGATGAGAAGTTATACCTGAATTATCACACTTACAGCACAAAGAGAGCCTGCTATAATTTCAGCTAGAAAAACCTCCCCAAACCAGGGGATAGCTGATGTATGTTCAATCCTGAGAACCACAAGCACCTACCTCTGTGCAGGGTACACCCAACAGAAGACCAGCCCCCAATTCACATCGCAGAAGTGAAAATCTTCTTGCAGTCACCACCCTGCCACGTGCATCCCAAGCACTGAACACGACACGACTGAAATCCTCCACGTCTCCTGCCTCCATCAGCTGGCATTTGTCACAGGTGGGACCTGAAGACAGAAGATCCAAAATGCAGTTGAATGCCAGAGGACCTCAACCATCAGGGCAAGGTTACAAAGTAGGAACAAGTGTGTAGGAACAGTCAGAAGATGCCAAGACTGGCCATACCCATCATGAGCATCATGTACATGAACACACATACTTGTTTTAGAAAAAAGCAGTGACCTTCAGCTTACACCCTACTTTATCTGTCTTTACAGTCAGGGGGGTGGGGTACAAATGCAACAGCACAAGAGAAAAACTGCAACATATATGGCAGAGAATGATTATTGGTGATCCCACAGAACATATCTTAATGGCACTAATAAGATCACTTTATATCTTCTCCTGATGCTACAATCTGCTTGCAGTAGTTCTCCAAGGGGCTATACAGAATAATACACCCAAACTAAAACTTAAATATTTCCACTTCTCATACAGCTAACTTTATGAGAAAAGTTCTGATAGTTCATATTTTATGTCCTGCTGCCTTTTCTTCTTTCCAGCTTTCATGTTTCTTGAGATAAGTGTTTTTTGTCACTCTCCTTAAAGTGAATTACATGGTAAATACAGTCAGTGTGCTCTGATCTTGGCTTGGAGAAAGCTTCTTGGCCTGGCTGAAAAACCCACAACATTTAAAAGCTTACACTTTAAGATTTAAGGTGAGTATAAACAGCAGTCTTGGGCTTTATTGCAGTGCAGACATGACTGGAATTATCTTTAGAAATGAGATTTCTGTTCCTGAGCTTCTTTTAAAAATGTGACTTCCTTGGCCCTGTGCAGTATATCTGCTACAGTGATGGAAATGTTCTAAATCTGTGTGAAGGAATGGAGCTGTTTGGGAGGCTGAAGTTGGGCTGGTTCACTTCAGGACTAATCAAGGAAGGAAGATGCTGGGAACTGTGTGCTCAGGGAATCCCAGAAGTGAAATCCTAAAAACCACTTTGTGCTTGCAAAGGAGATGTTTACAAAGAATAATGAAAGTTTGGGCTGTTTACCCACCTCCCTTTGCAGAGCAGTGGCTCAGGTGCTGGAGGGCTGTCACTTCTCATTACCCAGGAAGGGCCATGGAAGCTTTGGCTTCTCTCACCTGCTCTAACCACCTCAATCAGGCTGCAGACAGCCTAATCTGAACAAATAAAAGGATCTATCTGCTCCCTTCATTCCTGGCACTGTACATAAGAAGCAGCACTGGTTTTCCATACTCCTTCCATTACACCAATGGGAAATACCTTCATAAATCTTTGCAAGATCAGTCTTTGTTAATTGCTGTCCCTTTAATTCAGAATTTCTGCAGCATTTAGTATCACCTTTTCATAGTCTGCTTTATTTTAATGCTAATTAAGTTCACTAGGCATCGATCTCTCTCCCTACAACTTTTTCTTTCTTTACTTGTTTTCCCAGACACCAGTTTTCATAAAACACAAAATCATCTGCATGAAAGAACTTCCAGTATTTCACTGGGAAAAAGAAAGCTATTTACCATTGTACCCAAGAGTGACAGTTTCTTATTCTCAAAACATGTGCATGAAATGCCCCTGAGTCTGCCTCTGCCACAGCAGAACATATGCCACTTTTAATCAAACTAGCTGCCTGTTTACTAATCTAAACTCCCAAACCAATA
>VXBX01008145.1:848994-904265 GCA_013400415.1 Scytalopus superciliaris | reverse complement strand
GAAAGAAAACAAAGAACTTGACAACAAGTCTACTGTGTCACGTAATAAAATTTCAGTAAGGTGCCCAAGTGTCTGGAAAAAAGCAACCACTTGGAGTTCAGCAGGGAAGATGACCTCTGCCTCCTGCCTCCAAAAGATGCCTGGTTACACTGGCTCTGTGGCTCTCTGAAGATGGAGGTGGCTCCTTTTACCTTTTGCTTCACACTGTTATTTCTACTTCTTTGGCTTACAAAGTTGCTTTCAGCAGCTTCCTTTAAAGTTGCTTCTCAATTCGACTTGCAGCTGAAGGTAGCTGGGTTTTGTGATGGGTTTTCAGAGAGAGAACCATCACTTCAAGGAGCCCTGGGAGATGTACAGAGCACGTGGGAGAAACCTGCTGACAATGAGCCAAGTTTCTTGTTCAAACGTTACAAGCAGTTCAAGAGTCCTTACTGCAATTATATGCCTGTATTAAAGACATGGGTTTGAGTTCACAAAATGTCTTCTGCAATTTGTGTGATTCCAACAACTCCCATATGTCCTTTCCAAGCTTCAATCATGACCACATTCTTCAGGCACAGGGTAGAAAAGTGGTGGGACTTTACAATGCCCTGAAGTTGTGACTGATCTTCCCTCTCCATGTCCGCTTGGCTCCTGCAATGATTCAGGATGGTAAAGGCAGAGGCATTAACAGCTGTAAGTGCTCATTAAAAGCACCGGGCCCCATGCTGGAACCAGCATAAGGGAACAGCGTGTGGCACCACATCAACACCTATTTAGTTTTACAGTCCTATCAGACCTACCCAGCACAATGGTGCAGCTCAGCAGAAGGAACTGAAATGTCTCATTGAGTTAATGCTTATCTCTGTGCTCTGAGCTCACCTGTCAGGAAATCACCATCCAACCCGCAGAGCCAGGCTGCTCTGCAGGCAAACACACTCTGTTACTCAACATGTCACTCTGGAGAGGTGGAACACAGCTGGTTTCATGGAGGCAGATGCCAGGAAAACTTTGCTGTTGAAGAGAAGAGTTTGCAGTGGCCTCAGAATTGGGGATGGAAAGAGAATAAAGTGCTCTGGGCATCCCTTGGAAAGCACGGGGAGCTCCTCAGCCCCCAGGCAGTGAGGGATTGCAGTGATCAGCAGAGACATCCCTGTGTTTTGCAGACTGTGAGCAGGAAGAGATTGCAATGAGTAACAAGGACACTGGAGCTGTTCATAGGCTGAACTCACACCCTCGGACAGTGAGAAATTGTCATGATTAGCTAGTCAGAATGATTAACATTTCACAGGGTGAACTGAGATCCATGGACAGGGAGATGTAATGATTAAGTGGGTCATGTCCACCACCTCATCAGGGGGAGGCTCAGATTCATGGGCAGCAAAACGCTTATTAATGTGGCGACATCAATAGTTATTAACCTGGCTGCATCAGTGCTGTCCACAGAATGAACTTCACTTCGCGGGGGGAGACAGGGAGAAAACAATTAACAAAAGAACTTAGCAGTGCTCTCAGGGTGAATTAAGATGTATGGACAGAAACAGGATTAATGCAGATGCATCAGCGTTGACCGCAATGTGACCAGCCTCACAGGAAGAAGACTCAGATTAACACAGTCTTGTCATGTCAACTTGCTGGATGGCTCCTCGTTAGGAGGGCTTGGGCAGTGGCTGTGCCTCCAGAACTCAAGGTTAAATGTTACCCGACTTGGCAACCGGTGAAATCAAGCCAAAAGGGGAAGCAATTATCTAGTCTAGACAGAGCCTCACATCTGTACAAATGTTTTGATGTCACTTGGCTGGTGCCAGATACATCAATTAGTTTGCAGAGAAGTAACATCAGAAATCATGTCCTCTGTCTGGTCTCCAACAGAAAAGGCTTATGGGTTTTCACAAATGGTTAATGAAACTCAGGATTCAAGCAAGTTTAAATACTTTGGAAACTTCCTGTGTTAGTATAGAGGCAAAGAGTCACATGTAGGAAGTCTTTATGCTCCCATGTGGTACAGTGTGGCATAAAATGTCCAACAGCCACAAAGGTAGTGCCAGGCACACAAAATACACATTCAGCTGCCGATATAGTGGATTAAACTGAGAACCTTGCAACCTAAAGCTCTCTTTTCACAGGACAGAAACGGCAGCATAATTGATTACCAGGGACACTGGTACAGCTGGGATTTTGAGATTGGGGAAAGAGTAACTCTCTCTGAGACTGCAATACTTCCCTTTCTGGGGGAACCTTAGATCTGTTCCCCAGTTTCCGAAAAGTTAGGGTCCAGTTCAGACCAGTCAATACCCATATGTCCTGTCTGGTGTACATTACACTTCTCTGAGCCCTTGGGTGTACTTAAGAAATTTGCAGATGCATTTGAAATGCACTGGCAATGTCAGAAAGGGCAAGGCAGGGAACAAGACCTGCTATGAAATACCTAGAAAGAGATTTTCGTAAACAATTCTTTTGGCTCCTGTGATGACTAGTCAAACTCTTCCTTCAGTATTTCAGCCAATTGCATACCAAACTGCTTCCTAAGGCCTGCAAATGGCCAACCCTTAGTTAAGAATAGAGGGCAATGATCTCAGAGGTGACAAACTATTACACAGTCCTATTTTGAGACCAGAGGAAAAGCTAAGAAAACAAAGTCAGCAGGGGATTGAAGTGTCAGGAAAAGCTGTCTCCCAGGGGTTAGGTACAATGCAATTCTGTGTACAAACAGCTAGCTAATTATTTCTTACTGCATATCAGCTAAGGCTGACCTGATTAAAATCATAAATCAGCCAATGGCTCTGTTTTTATGCTGTGAGAATCCATGTCTGTGTTTGCATATTAATTAAGATATGCTAAGTAATCAAAACTGTTTGCTAGGAAAGAGAGAATGGATTGTAACCTGAGAGAAGCAAACACAGGAGCACAGTACACCAACTTTTCCAAAAACTTCCTCTGCTTACACTGTCCCCTTTGAAATTATGCACAGTTTCCAACCACCTGTGAATTTCTTCCATCAGGTTTTGAGGGAAAATATCTCTGTCATTTGTATCCCATGACTTGTTTCCACTTGGAGGCTGCCGTCAGGCTAGAAAGCTGCAAACTTTATAAGTGCCAGCACATTTTTGGCTGTTCTTCCCCATGTGCTATGCAATATCAGATTAATGTCACTGTTCAGCAAAGCCTGAAGCATTGATGTTGAAACATTAAAGCTATTTCATCAATACCAGGTTTGGAGAGAGGTCATTTACGGTCATTAGAATACAAGAGCATTTATTCTGGACATCAGAGGAATCCCCATGAGTCCTAGAGATCATGCTGCAATCCCCATAATGCCATTAATATAATGGCCTCTTTCTTCTTTATTAGAGTTTTACAGCTAAGTAGGATGTAAGAAAAACCATCAAATCAGTGGAGTCCAGCACCCTACAGTCACTCCTGTCACAGAGTCCATATGCTGTTCTCTGTTGGTTTTCCTGTGTGAGAAACAACATCCATTAACCGGTATCGCTGAGCCTTTCCTCTTAGCAGCTACAGGATGCTACAGGGCTGATCTCTCCAGCAGGATGCTGAGATACCCTGCCCCAGATACAGTGTACAGAGCAGCTGCAAACGATCCACTTTATTTTATCCTCCTGTTATGCTAATTCAACAGGGAGCATTTCAGGTTTGGGGCGTTTTCCCCCCCATTTTTCCAAGTCAGAGCTCAGAGGGCTGACCATGGGATCACAACTTGATCAGAGCAGTTCTTGCAGCCTTGATACACAGTGTGAAAATGTTTCTCATCAGTATTTTAGAAGCATCTTTCACCAGTCCAAAGGGATGGGATGGAAGATCTACTGCCACACCCCAAACGTGGACACGTTGTTCTCCCTCTTTCTTTGCTCCACTTTTACATCAACCCAGTGGCATCACTAAAGCTGCAGCCTCTTGGCCTCTTTCTCTTCACTCCCCCGACAGCAACAGGTGAAATCAGTGTCAGGTAAGCCACACAAAACTGCCAGTCAGCCGGGTTATGCTCCAGGGCCCATTCACAGTGATATGCCCAAAACTGATTTATGCAAAATGTTCTGCTAATGTAGGCAGGAGGCAAATCTGCTGCATCTGTCTGTCTGCAAGCAAGAGGAGCTGCTACATTTGGATGATGTTGCTGCAAAAGCAGCACCGCAAAGACAGATGGGGTGAGCTGGCAGTGAGTATCAAATCCCCAAAAGTGATGATTTCCCAACTAAAAGACAAGCAGCCACCCTCTCGATGGAATAACCTGCTGAGAGTCGGCTGGCTGTCCTTGCAACACACAGTTCCTGAGATAACAGTGTCCTGCAAGGCAGTTTTGGACTGAGTAATGGCATTGCCTCTGCACAGGGTGAGGCTCTTTGTTTAGCAGCGGGCTTGACTGTGTGGAGATTTCAGATAGAAAAAAAACCATAAAGATCAAAAATAATATGTTTCAGGTTTGGAATACAGCTGTTACACTTTACAAAATGCCCAGCTCTCTTGTACAACACTGCAATCAGTGTTTTTTAAGACAAGTTCCCAACCAAAGGACTTCACCAAAGGAAATACCATTGTCTGTTATGTACAGACATAAAATTAGCACCTTGAAGAGAGCTTTACCTATAAAAAAGTGTTTAAATCTTAAAAATCCTTAATGCTTTTTCCCCTAGCATGGGTGCTTAAATTGCCCTGCAGAGACCACTATTTCTATTCTTCAGCTCCTGCCTTTAAAAGTAAGAGAAGCAGGGAAGCCATTCTAAACAACCCAATAAAAATGGCAGATAAAATATCAGACACATTCTGTAGGAAGTTAAGAAACCTGCAATCTGTTCAAGGACGTTTTGTGCACAGGAAAAAAGTAAGTTAGAGGAAGAAAAAGAGACAGGCTAAATCCATCAGTTAATTATTCACTGTGAATTATTTACTCAGATGCAGTTAATTAAGAAACACTTTTAATGTGAACATTTTTCTGTTCCTTGAAAATGAAGCTATATTTAAAATCTTCACAAAGGCACAATTCAGAGGCAGGTGCTGGAGGACCAAAACCCCACAGCTGGTGTTTCAATCCAGCCAGATGTGAGCTGGCTGTGGGATAAAAACTAAACACCTCCAATGGTGCTGCAATAGGGCTGAGGTAGGGTTGGGTTCCCAAAACCAGGCACAAACCTGGATACAGTCCTGTCCAGGTGAATCTTGCCAGCTCAAGGTTAGAACTGGCTTATACCTGAGCAGGTTGGGCCTTAGGCAGGGATATACAGATAAATCGCTAGGGTGAAGGTACACAAAGCTTCTTGGAAGAGGAAATGCCTTGTTATGCCTGGTGCACAAGATCTGGGACAGCTATTCCTTACTTAGAGCTGGGAATTGCTCCTGCAGTACAAATGAACTGCAGCCACAGCAGCCAAGAATGTAGACGCAAGGCAATCATATCAAATGTTGGCATGTTTTAAGAATAAGCCTCTAGTTACTTCTCATCCATGGTTTATATCACTTCCCTCAGTCTACTCCTTGAAAACATTTTGCATTGTCTCTTGCTTAATTTTAAGCAACTATCAGGCCTCACTATCTTTCCTCACTGGGAAGACAAAGCAGGAAAAGCTTGTGAGCAAGGATAATGCTGCCTGTGGAAAGAGCAGAGTTTTCAGGGTGGGGCTTTTCTCATAGTGAGAGATGGAAAACACCCGTGTGCCCTGGTACACGTGCAAACACTGCAGCAGCACGAGGACTGTGCTCACAGCATTAATCCAGCTGTGCACAGAGCCCAGGGAATGCACCCACAGCCATGTGAGAGCGAGACTCCTGGGTCATAATTTTGCTCTCTTTGCCTACACTTTGGTGCAGTAATTTAACTTCCTGTAGGAATGACATTTGCAGAATGCGATAAGACGGCATCATTTCTAAATTATGGATTGTGGCTTCTGCCAAGTTTTCTCCTCCTTATGCTTTTCCACCATGCGTTTCTTATACAGCAATTGTACTTTATCACTTAGAGAACAACATTGTAAGGTTTCTTCAAAGCTTCCCTGGGAAAAGGAAAACACATTATTTTGTTAAGTTATCCTGAAAATGTGATTTTAAGCTGAGCATGTCTCATGACTGCAGTACAGGTCCTATTGATCTCCATCTTTCCCAGGTAGATAACGTGCACCATGGGCTTCACACACATGAAAAAGAGCAGCACTCTTAAACCTTTGGAGCAAGATCCAAAAACCTCTGTCCCTCTGCTGCAAAGAGAACACCAGTTTATTCTGATTTGTCTGGGGAGTGGATGCCTTTGGTTTTATTCACAAGCAAGAAGCTCACTGCAAATGTTTTGGATGATAAGCTCCATGGTCTGTATTTTACATCTGGTGAGAATAGATGAACACCATAGTCCCTTCTGAAATGAAAAAAGTTTAATCTATTTAAGGATGAACAGGTGCATTTATTGGTAACATTTTGCTTTTTAGCTTCACCAGTCACTGACGAAGGTGTATGGTCAATAACCAAGCTAGGTTTAAGGATACCCAAAAAATAATCTTCCTTAAACATTTTCTCTCAGTGGCCATCCAGTCACTGATACATCTGCTCAGCCCATCAGCAGCAAATAATCTTGGTTGGCAGATTAATTGAATAATGTACATTGCAATCAATTTTTCATAATTCCTCATTTATACTGTAATTTATATAAATCTTGTATGACTCCCTGAGACTTCCAGCTTACATTTTGGATTGCAATGGTCACAACAGTACAAATCGACAATGCCAAAACTTATTATGGATTTCACAATCTGATTTTTGGTGACTGTTCTAGATAAATATTTACTTCCTGTATGTCATTTCATTAGTAAAGCTTGAGCACAGAAACATTTACAGAAAACAAACACAAAAGAGTGACAATGACAGCTGAATCAAAATCAACCATGGATTTCAAATAAAAATGAAATTATGTTTTTTATTCTTAGAGCTTCTGCTGCTCTAATGTGAAGTTGCAGCTCTTCAGAGCTGTGTCACACACAGAGATTAACACAGGGTCAAGCTGATAGTTTAATTCCTAGCACAATTTGTATTCATTCATAATCTTTGCAAAATGTCTGCTTTTGTCATCTCTTTTGAAGACAAGAGGCCAGAAGAAATTGCTTGTGTCTGGTGAAAAAATACTTTGTCCCAGTGGGGACACTGTTAATCGCTAGATAGCATAATACCTTTCATAACTTTCAAATTAAATATTAAGCATTTTAACAACAATTCGGCTTCTCTGCCAGAACCACCCTACTGCAGGTCATAGTAGGGCAACTGTCTTCAAATATTGCATGCTGTTTATTGCTGATCATCCTCTAAAAGACTGATTACTGCATTAAACTTGAACATAAAACTACTGCTATTGCTCTCCAATCTACACAGCTGGAAAAATTAATCTATTCTGGTTTATGATGAAGGGAAACCAAGAGCTACAGCAGAGCCATAAAGAGACTTGTGGTGGACAATGCACAAAAGCCAGCACTTTTCTGGTTTGCTTTTGCTTCCACCTAAATGTGCTAGTGCTGAACTCACACACTGTTCTGCCTTTTGTCCCAAGGTTCCCTTCATGGCACGTGAAATACACAGGAAAGATGAGCTGTCTTAGCAGGTGGCACCACCTAGAAAATGCCAAACATCTTCTGGTTGTTTGCTACTCCCCTGTAGCTCCTATTTTGCCCTTGTCATTCTACTATTTAAGTATTAAACAACAAGACACAATCTGATAGAAATTAATTCACATGCAGTCTCTGCGTGCTGTCCAGTGCTAAACACAGCAGTGCAAAGGTGAATGGATTTCTGGTGAAGCTGCGCATGCCAAGTTTCTGATTTATCGTTGCAACAGGTGGTATCTGTTAAAGGTTTTCCTTTTCCTGCAGGCTCCTCTTTAAGGGCTGAAATCTTGGTGCAGAGACAGTCCATACATTATGTTTCAGTCTGATGCAACTGCCAGTGAGAATTTGGTGAGTGATGGGTCCTATCTGATAGAAAGCTTTCTTCTACTTAAAATCTCGCTTATTTCAGGAAAACACCAAATGCTCACATTGCCTTCCTTCCCTTCCTTTTCAATTATTACTGATTTGCACATACTGCATTGTTTTACATGGTCACTGCACTAATGATGCTTATTCATTCCTTCAAATTAGCAACAACTACTCCACTGGGCTCAAACTCTCTTCTGGTCCAAGCTCTGGCACCAAAGTATAAGAAACTCATTCTTTCTCCATGCTCTCTATTTACACTGCGTATTTACCAAATGCTGCTGTTGATGGTCTTTAAAACCATCCTGAATTTAAGCTGCAGTCCATGTCAGTAAATATTCTGCACATGAAACACTCTTGGAGCAAAATAAAATATTCTTTACCAACATCATGCCTGTTTGGTGACTGTGACACAGGAAGCATAAATCTACCAGGGCCACAGGAGATCTTCCTCAGGCTTCTTTTATTTAGATTTACTAAAGATAACATTAAGTAGGCAAATTACTTTGATTCCCCTATGAAATTAAAATAAAAAACCTGTATTAGGAATAAAAACACTGACTGCCAAAATTTACAAGGACTTCTTTTGTAGGAATAAATGTCTCTGTCTTATTGCCTTAAAAATAAATGCACAAATTGTTAAGCATCTGAATTTACTATTAGATCTCATGCCACAGGAAAGAATAATGAAAAACGATTTCTCTCTGCTGGCTATACACTAGACACAAATCTAAGAAATGGTGCTTATGTCTTGAAGGAGTGTTAAAAATTGTGTTTTCTTTTACTCATATGCTTACAGAATGCTTAAATGCCTGTAGAAGCTGAAGTAAGTATTGTCCAGTGCAAAAAGACAACACATAAATTTACTCTGCATCTTACTGTCTTGCAGAACCTCAGTCCTGAACACTGCAAGTCTTTTCTATTTTAATCCTACACCACCATGCATTTTTAAGAACACACCTTTATTCTGCCTGCAGTAAATTTATGTGACCTGAGCTGGGCTTCCCACTTTGCTCTTGCCTGACTGCAGCGTTCAGGGGTTGTGGCTGGAGAGACAACTGATCATCTGGACCCCAACTGGGTTTGCATCCAGCATTTGCAGTGAGAAGACTCTGTTGGAAAAGGTTCTTGAGGGACACTTTGGAAACTTGTTCCCATCCCTTTCTCTTCCCAGGAAAACCACCGCCTACAGCCCAACAGCTTGGGCACACTCAGTGCCTTCTCCATGTGCCGTGGAGGCAGACTGAGGGAGATGGAGGTGCTCACGGCCAGTTGGCAATTAATTTGAAACAGATCCTGTAAATCTGTTGTTTGAAAGTTTGGTAGCTAATTTGCATCCAGAGGCTATAATATCCCTGATCACAGTATTGTGACAGTTTCCTCTAAAAATTCCTGAAGCTTTAATTGAAAATAATCAGCGGTGGAAGTTGTTCTAACAGTCCACATTCACTGACGTAAACAAACACAAGACTTGAAAGCTGTGAACGCTTCTGTTTGCATCTGCGGCTCTTTCACCAAAAGGCATGTTGTTGATTCCATTTATTCCAAACACAGCATAAATGAATGCTTAATTTGGGAGCCTATAAATAATGAGCATGCTCAATTACAGCAGCAGCATCTAGAATCAGGCTTGAAATGATGTTCCTGAGTCACTAATGCTATTAAGAACTTTCATGCTCTGAGCCCCAGGAATGCACACTCTGAAGTTCACAGGGCAGTGTGTTTCACCCACTTCAGGACAGCCCCCACTCTGGCTTAGGCTCTAATAGCTCTGAACAGCACAAAGCCCCTTTATGAATTATCCTCGTTACTGCAATAATCCTTCACTGGCTCCCAGCAATGATGTTAAACACAAGGTGAATTTAGTGCAATAGAAACCAGCAGAGGAAGAACGATACCTTTATCAATTTTCTTAATAGAGAATAGAACATGGTAGAGATCTGGGGGGTATTTGGCTAATTTAAAGCGTTGTTCATGACTGATAACAGTGAGAGATGCACAGCTTGTTACTGTTGTTCTGAGTGACAGGCACCTGAAACACATCCCTTTCCTGACATCTTTCTCAGGACGAGACAAGTGATTCTGGCAAACTGTCTGAGAGAGGCAGGCATGTAACTGAGATGAGATTCACATCCTTTTCTTTGCAGTCTCTCTGGACCTGTGGCATGATGGAATGTCACAACCAGAAACAAAAAAGCCTTGATGTATAGGGCAGGACCAGCATGTACCTCTCAGCCCATGGTCTCTCTCTGATTTCTAACTTTTCCTCATTGCAAAATTGCACAATTAGATATGACTCCTCAGCAGAGATGGATGTACCACCAGCTCATTTTCCCATGCTCTAGGATCCACCAAATGCTTGGGTGTTGACCTTGCGCTACTGAGCTTGACTAATCACTTCTTCATCCAAGCTTGTTGCTGTCACCCCACTCACCAAAACGAGACTGGCACTGGAGAGAGGAATAGGATGAACTCCCAACAGCACCAGCTGCCTCCGAATCCAGCTGTGATCAGGCAAGTAAGTTCTCAAAAAGCACTTTATGCTTAACTCAGCCATACTGGGGAGGTGATGGGCACAGGGAATGGGATCACAGCAGAGCTCAGCATCTTGAAAGATGCAAATTCCTCTATTATTGATAATTACTTGGTTCACTGAGAGGCTTCTACTGAGAACCTTCAGGGACTTGAAGAGGAAGCTGTCACAAGGCTGAGAACAGCAATATTAACTGTTCACACTGAGGTAAGAGATGGAGGAGACAGCATCCTGTGCCCTAACAAGTCCTTCTTCTCCTGCAGGTGTAATTTTTACACCACCATTTTCTAAATTTAATCTACAAACACGCTTCCATTTAACAGGACAGTAGTGATTTTCCCCCCATCTTGCCCCAAGTCCAGCCATAAACCAGGTGCTGCAGACAGGGCTGCTGCCACCTTTGAGCCATGTCTGGCCATCTTTGCTCACAAGAGATTGGCATCAGCACAAGGGAGAGGCTGTTGAGGTTGTCCCTTTATTTCCCATGCCCTGACTCCCCAAAGCAGGCCAGTCAGCACTTCTGACAAAGTCTGAATTGTACTTTCTCAGGACTGGATACATTTCAGGGCCCCCTCAATACCTCCACTTCTTGCCTCACCAACTAAAACTAAATAAAAATCTTTGCTTCTTGCTTGCCTTTCCCTCAGCCCTGAACATCTTCTCCATTTTCCCCCTCTTGTAACAAGGCAGTGAATGGATATTTACTTGCATTCCTGATATTTTTCCTGCAACCTATTTTTTAACACACAGATCATCAGAAGTTTAGAATTATTTTAGGAATGACATAAAAATACTTCCTTTCTCTCCTCGGGACCCACACAACCACCTCCTGCTGCTCAGATGCCCAAGTGCAGCAGGTGCCAGATGGCACCCAGGCCTTGAACAAAAGACACAGACTTTCTGTAAGGAGATAAAACTAATGACTTCCCCTTGACATTTGAAGACCATCATGGGGACATGGCAGAGGAGAAAGCTACAAAGCACAGCCAGCCTGTGACCTGCCTTAGCATACATAAATCAATAAATATATAAATAAAAATACCTACAAGGGATCTCCTCTTGCAGCCTGGTACATCTTACAGACCCCTTCAGCAGCTGAAGGGCAGAGGTGAAAATCCTTTTTCCCTCCAATGCCTTATCCCTTTCAGCTGAGTGCCTTTGCATTTCAAGACCCAGTGGGTGAAGACAGGTGAAAATCAAATTTGTTATCTGGGGCAGATAGGAAGGTGGGCAGAGAAACAACAGAGAGGGGAGGCAAGCCCAAGGAGTTGAATGAGACCTTTCTTGTCCCAAGATTGCCCCAGGGTGGGCAGCAGTGGGGGGAAAGCACGGAGAGTGAGGCTCTAAAAGTCACTGGGAATGACTGACGACTCCGCAGAACTGAAGTAATCATAGTAGACAGGGCTGTCATATTTTATCTGTGCAGAGACTTTTAATTCTGAGAGATCTCTTGCCAGTCATGTTTTTAAAGGCATTCCAAAACAACACTCCAAGCAATGACCTTGGAGCTCGCTTACATGGAACCCTCTCAAAGCACCTTTAGAGTAACCCAAAACCTCAGTTTTTTGTAGTTTTGTGAAACTGCCACATCAGAGGAGATTCTGGGGTAATAATGGTTACAGGTTTTCAAACAGTCTTGCAATTAAAATTTAACAGGACATTAATAGTCTCCAACAGGAAATCAATGAAATGGCTTCAAATGTAAATACTTCCTCAATATTTATGTTTCTGGATCTGTTAGCCAGAACACAAGGAAAATATTTTTAATCACCTATACAGGCTTATCTAAAGAATAAATAATAATTTTTAAAATTCGAGGGCATTTGTTACAGAAATTTACAGAGCTCTAACAGTTTGTGTTTAAAGAAGAGTTTAAACTGTGTTTAGTTCTGCTAGATTTCCAAATTCCTTAGACTGAGTTCTGATACCAGATGCCCTTTCTGTAGTAAGGATCAATTGCTGACCCCAAAAATTATAGTCTGAGAACAACGAAGCTCAAAGAAATTTGTAAAATTCCTACACAGACCCAGTAATGTGACAGACCCTGAGAAGGGGTTTTGCAATCCTGGGACAGTGTGGAAAGTCACACACACACTGTAAAGCCTCAAGGTGAGAGGGTGTTTCTCTGTGTGTATCCAGGATACACAAATAAATGAGACAAAAATATATATAGATGTTGAAAATTTCTGTGTAGGCAAGCTGTTGTACCCAGCAAGCTGAACACTGAGGCCTGGTATCCTGGCAGAATTAAAAACAACAAAAAACTTCCTCTTCACTGATTTTCCTTTGGTGTGCAGAGCACATAAGCAGGACCCAAACTGCTTATCAGTATTAAAGAAAATAAAGGAAAATTGCAATTCCAGGAGGAAATTGTGTGGTGCTATTCTTCAGCTGTGAACTGAACACTCATAACTTTCATTGCCAACAACCCATAAAACTCACTGTCAAGCACTCAGTGTCCAGAAGGCATAGGATGTGTCAAGAAATGCTTTATGCTGTTGCTAACACACTACAAAGGGCTTGATCACTAGATTAAACTAGAGAACAGGCTGGCACTCTCCAGAAAGAAATTTGGATGAGACCATAATGATAGCAAGAAAAAGAGCTTTGATTTGTGTAAAATAGCATGGATTAAGAAAGGCATCCACAGGCTGCGGTTCTCACAATCAAGGAATCCAGACAGAGAGATGGACTGAGAAGGAGCTTCAGCTGATTGCTTCCAGCCAGCTGCCTGATGGC
Source organism: Scytalopus superciliaris (assembly GCA_013400415.1). Taxonomy (NCBI): domain Eukaryota; kingdom Metazoa; phylum Chordata; class Aves; order Passeriformes; family Rhinocryptidae; genus Scytalopus; species Scytalopus superciliaris. Next base: position 891,056 of record VXBX01008145.1, on the reverse strand, counting down.
AGGGCTCTGGCTGTCAAAAATAGAGAGAGATAACAAAGGTCATGTTTCCCAGCACTGTTCCAACCTTGTCCCTCAATTAGATGCAGTGGGTTGAAGTGCTTTGCTTTGCTGATCTGTGATCTGAGCAAGAATAACCTCAGGACAACTTTAGCTTGTGCTTGGGTGCCCACAAGCCCAAGAAACTGTAAGGGCAGGCAGAAGTTGCTGGGGGATGCGTGTGTGCTTTTCCTACAACTGCGTCCTTTGCTCCTTCTGTATCTGGGAAGGAGGGAGGATGCTCAGCCCTGCATCACACAGTGCTTCCCTTTGGCCTGAGGAAACCCTAGAAATGTGTCAGCTTCGTGCTACAGGAACAGCATCAAAGATCTTCAATGCAATGGAGAACAAGGCCCCCAGCTGGGAAGGATGTGTCCCTAGGCAAGTCAGCTAGGATGGAGCACATTCACTGTGGAGAATTTCAAGGAAAGTGGTAAAATGAGGACAGAATCACTGGGACAACACTGACAACATTTTAGCGTTTTGCAAAAGCTCTGGGGAGAGACAAGAGAATCCTTCTGATGAAACAAGAACCTTAAAATATGAACAAACCAAAATGATCCACCTTTGGAGGCTACAAATATCTTTAGTCTCTCAGATCTTATTAGAACCAGAAAAACACTGAGCTAGAATGAGAAAACATTGCACATCCTTCAGGAACCATTACCTTGATGTATCCAGAATAGATTAAAGAAACTCAATTAAATTTGAAAAATCTGAAACTCTCAGATAAAATATTTTTGAATGCTAAATGGAATTTTTGAAGCTCCATTGCCTTAACCTCTGCTAATAAGCGGCTCAATAAACTTCATGAAAACATATTTTATGTGCTGATAACATCTCAAAGTATGAAAGGTTTTGCAGTTGTTCAGCAATCGGTTACCAGCTGGATTATGGTCCACTAATGCTGTTAGATTTCTGCAAGACAGAAGGCAACTTTTCAACCATTTGTTATTTTAATGATGAGGAATCTCACCATAAGCCTTGTTAAAACTTCATTTAATCCATTACAGAAGAAACAAAGACATTTAGAAGTGAACATAAAAAAATTTTCAATCTATCAGAGTAGAAATTATAGGGTCTAGGGAAGCTCTTAAGAAGCATCCATGGAATAAAATGGCTCTGCTAATTAAAGAGCTGTATCTTTTCAGGTTTGACATTTAAGGACTGTCTTCAATAGGGACTCAACTACTCTGCATGATAGCATTGATAATGACAAAGTGAAAAAGGGAGAACCTTTACAAAGTTGTAACCAAATTGCTCCATCTATTCCAAATATCACCCAAACATTTGCAGGGGTGTTTTTCATTGAGTTTTATTCCCAAAAATGTCTTAGAGAGAACAGGAGGTGCAACCTCCCCACCCCTAGATTATCTGCAGCGAGCAGGACACAGCTCAGCTCCTTTGCCACTGTCCTCTTAACTTGCAAAATGCTCTTGCAGGTCTGGCAGAGGCGTTTCCACAGGGTCCTCAAAAGAGAAATATTATGCTCTGGACTGCCTGGTCCTTCTTTAGGATGTCCCATTCCGTATCTGCTACACTGCCTTCTATGCATCAACTGAGAAAATACACACTGTGTTAGAATAACCTGGTTTTATAATCTCCAAAAAATATCAATGCAATGTATTACCTGAATGAACATTGATGTCTGATATATTAGAGGTAGAAAATGGCCACAGGCACAAAAAAATCCCCAAACCATTTTCCAAAGGATTGAACACTGACTTCAGTCCTTCAATTACCCTTAAAATTCTGTACCTGCTGAGCAACACGTCAAAAAATTTGCAGTCATTCGTTCAACAAACAAGCCTAAATTTGCACTTACAGGTGCAGATAAAAAGTTTATCCTCAAAAAGTGAGGCTACTTGCTGAGAAACACACTGAAATGCTGTAATCTCAATTCTCCAAGATTTCCTGGAGCAGCAACGTTATTTACAGCACAGCTTCCCTGAGGGAAGGACATGATATTCCAAGTCTTGTGATTAGTCCCTCCTTCCCCAGCTCTAGAGAAGGTCCCAATTGCTGTTGGAACACTTGGGCAAAGCTCCCCTGGGGAGTATTTTTCCTGCAAGGATTTCCCCAGAAACGAACTTGTAAGACAAGCCACCTGCTAAACCAGAAGAAAGTTCAGGGCTCTCTGTCAGATCTTGATCAAATGTAAATTAATTATAAGGAAGAGGGCATGATCTATGACATCTTTCTGCTGTCTTCTCTTTGTTTGAGGGAGATGGAAAACATTGGACAAAATTTTATCTATCTTGAAATTCTAAGTACCAAGAAACTATAAATAAATAAATAAGTTTTTTAATTTTGAATAAAGCACATTAAATGTTAAATATCCCAATTCTATGTATAAAAAGGGAATTGTGCTGCTCTGGGTTCTTCTGGTGTTTGAGGTAAAAATATTCTCCACCTCCCACACTCTTCCATAGCAAGTCAGAAGTTTGCCAGATGTCCAGGTGGTTTGAGACCTCTGTCTCTATCTGGATTTCCTAAAGAAACAAAGCTTGTGCAAACATGTCGTTTGCCTGTCTCCTTCCAGTAACTTTTGAAACAAATTGCATAAGTTTTTTCTCAAATAATTACTTCCTAAAGTTTCTTTCCCCCCAAGCTTGCAAAATATTAACATTTGAAATCATTTTGCATAATATCGCTCTTGCAAGAAACTGCTGAAATGGTAAATTAAGTGCCATCTAGACTGGCTAAGGAGTTTTTGATAAGGGAGTGATTTTGAATGAAAAAATGGATACTTAATTCAAAGTCAATTAAAAACAGAATTATAAAGTATCTAGATGAGAATCACATAATGGATATCAGCAGCACAAAGTCTATAAAAGAAAATCAACCCTGAAATTCTTCCAAAGGGTCAGCAAAGTCTTGAAAATCAACTTCACCAAACACTTTGACTTTTTTAAAGCCTCCTGAAGCTTTTCATAAGACTTCATTAATTAAGCTAAGCAGTCATGGACTCAGAAACAGGAATGAGTTCTGAATCTTAACTAAGATTCTGGTTTCTTAACTAAAGCACAGGGTTTAAGAAATGGCCATTTTTCATTGCAGCATAATATTAATAGGAGTTGTCCCAATCTTCTATAGTAAGATTGGCTGGATATAATTTCTAGAATACATAATTTTACAGATCAGATTCTGCTCTCTCTTTACCATAATGAAAGGAAATAATTTTTAAAGAGCTAAATCTGTTTACTCCCAAAATAATCAAGAATAAAATTTAACCCAGAGAATCCAGCAGACCAAGAAAGAGAAGTTCGAAGTCAGAAGCTCTTCAGTAAGACAGAGCACTGTGTGACTGCAAAATCATGTGTATATATGAAAATGTTTTCTTTAAAAACTACCAAAATCCATTTCAAAAAGCAATTAAGGTTAATAACTGACCACTTTCCTTTCCCCAAGACTGCATACTATGTTCTTGAAGAATCCTACCATTATAGCCAACTGAGCATGTCCAAAGATACCCCCCAACACAGACCACCTACGAGGGACCCCAAAGGGATAAAAACACACAGCTCCTCTCTGTTACTTAACTGATCTACAAATGTCACATCAAGCCCTTGTTCTTCCAGCTGATGGGAAGAAAAATGGTCTAAACTAATTTTCATTTAAATTTCTTAATGCACTGCACCAGTTGTTTGTCACATCCTGACACACTGTCATGTTGTTTTACAACATGATGTATTGTAACATGATATGACGTGAACATATTTCATTTAGAGGAATGCACTAACGCCTTTAGACTCTTGAGATGTAGACAGGTAGCTGCATCATTTCTTAGCACCTGATCTAGATTTATTAGAACAGGTGAAAACAGAGTAAACTACCTGCACTGCTTCCAAACCATTCTAGGAAGCATCACCACATTTACCTCATGCACTCCACAGATGCAGCAAACTTAGACCCATCTCACCAAATGCAAAAGGCACTTGACCATGCCAGGAACTGCATCAATTCAGAGTCAATTTCTGCTTAAAATAATCAAGAACCAAGCTCTGCTAAAGACTGTAAATTTTCTAACTCATCTTCCTTCCTGGAACACAGGAATGTTTATTTTACTTGCAGAAGCCTTTTTATGTGTGTGTAGTGGAAGGTGTTATTAATATTTATAATGACAGGAGTGTATTGTACTAATGAAGTTGTCATATTTTCATTTTTAAAAAACTCTAAGAGAATTGCCTAAACTTCAAAGAAATGAGCCTATATTTTTCCAAGAATCCCCAAATAAATCCTTGAAGTTCAGGTGAAACTCCAGAGTTGATTATCTACAATCTGTGTGATGACCAGAAGGGGCTGCCCTGCCTCTCCTCCCTGCTCCCTTTCAGTAACAAACACCTTACACCCTTCACTTCTGCAGGGTTGGCTCTGCACTGCCTGAAAGCTAATTTTTTTTTGCAGAGCTCATTTTTAGTCACATCAGACAGATACAACTCACTGTGAGACTGCACAAATGTTAAAACTAATGGGAAAGAGGGAGGAAATACATGGCTGGCAGCATAGGTAGGTGGGGAGACTGTGGTACCACTATCTGCTGCAGAAACTGAAATTCATAAGCACAAGACTGAAACTACACATATTTTATCCTCAAGTAGTATCAAGGGAAAATACATGCATTGTGTGCATTGTCTGTGACTTGAAAGAGTGCATTTGTGAATGAAAGTTTGAATTTCAGCCCTCTCCAATTCCTGTGATACAGTAACTGGACTCATCTCTCACCAGCGCTGTTGCTGTTAAGTAGAAAGCTGACAAGTCATGAGAGAGTATTCTTTTACTCTTGCCATAAATAATATTTAAGACTTAAAAATTATATTCTTAAAATACCCACTGAGCTTTGACCATAGTCTGAGAAAAGCCCTACTCTAAACAGTGCTTCTTGATTTGTACAGCCCACAACAGGACTGTCCTTTTAATCCAGGAAGATTAATTTTGTAAAAGCTAATTGATTAACTAGATCAGTTACATTTGGTCCAGGGTATCTCTGGATCTATAGGGTTCACAATTTCAATGAAGTAGGAAATGACTAGATATCAAAAAGCTTTGCTTCAGTGACCACCCCCAGCCCTGCCAATAGCAATATTTACAAAGGTGGCCAGCCAGCAGAAAACTTCTTGAAGTACCAGATAAAACACCCCATCACTCTCTTATTCCTAAAACCATCACAGTGTGGTCCAAAACAAGAGGATTAATTGTGCTGACTGATATAACTCTGTGTCTCGGAAATGCTGAAAGAGATACTCCCCATGATTAATGAGCCACAGTCTAATCAGTATGTGCTGCTGGGCAGGGGATCAGCAGGAGATGCTAAAGGAGGACCTCCAAATGCCTTCTGCATTAACTCCACAGAGAAGCTAAAGAATCATAGAGGTTGGAAAAGTCCTTTAAGATCATCAAGTCCAATCATTAACCCAGTACTGCCAAGTCCACCAGCAAACCCAGGAGATCCCTTTGCAAGTAGGGAGGATTTCAGAGTCAGAGAATCACAGAACAGTTTTGGCTGTGGGGTAAAAGGTGAAAGACTGCAAAACTTCTCCAGCAGAACACATTTAAGTTTTATTCACACAGCTAATGCTAGAGATGGGCTCTGGAAGGAGCATGAAGCAATACCATGCCCCAAGTCAATGCTCTAAGCATTGCACCCTGTGCATTGACATTCATTCAGCCTCACACCTGCCGTGTGCTTACTGAGCTGCATAGCCCTATTCCATGACCTTTCAGATCAGTGCCTTCCTGGGGTTCTCTGGAAAGTGTAACAGCATAACTGGAAAAGTTAACTTCATCTCTGAGACACAAAACAAAGAACAATTCCATCTCCACCTCAGCTGCTCTCTCACACGGCTGTCTCTTCCAATCCAGAAAGGCAGATTTCTCTGGCTGAGAGCACTTGAAGCACTTGACAGTGCTGGTTGCCCGGGCCGTGCAGAGTACTAGTTTGGTGACATATTCTTGCCATCACCTGCAGAAATGCCCTGTTTCCCCAGCAGCTGCAGGATGTGACTGTAGCTGACAGTAAACTCCAGCATCTAATGGACGTGTGTGGAGCGTCTGAACGCCTGAGGAATTCTGTCATGTGTCAGTGCCGCTCATGTCAAGAGATCCATTAGGAATGCAATGATCTGAGGAAAGGTCAGCTGTCACAACCAGTGCCGGAAGTGTCACCTTTGTTTAAAAGGATTTTGCACGAAACTCCCCAGCTAACTAGATGGCGCTGGTATCCTTGTCTTAAAGCCAAAGACGTTAGGCTGGCACACACGTCGTGATTGCATTTGCTGCAGAACCATAAGCACTAAGCATTTTTTCCAATGGGCTTGAGTAAAGTACAGTGGCGCTGTCACCATCCCTGACACTTCTTTTGGGAGGTGCTTGGCCTTCTTCAGTCATGCACCAGAGAGCTCTGCACTGAACCAGCAAAGCACCCCAGGAGGCATTTTGTGAGTTTTCAGATAGAAAACAAGAAATCCTGTTTCCTTCTCTCCCATTGCTGGGTCCCTGAGACGAAACAATAGCTCTGCCCACACTCAGGACAGGGGAACAGGATGCAGTAAGCATAGCGAATTAAATCAGAAATAACTGCAAAGAAAGATAGCTGAGTTACAGAATGGAAAACAGGATTAGAGGCAAGGCAGAATCACCACAGTGTAATTGCTGTTCTGGTGGATGGACTCGCATGCGGACTGTAATCCGATTCAGCCTGAAGTTTCCTTCTCCAGGACTACGGTTCTCCAGAAAACTTCTCTGAGGTTTGGAAAGAGCTCATGCAGAATTGATTCATTCTCAGCTGATGGAGCCAAGGTGTTAATTGGCAGAACAACCACGATGTTAAACTTGCAGGGTAAAATTCCAGCTTGACTGCTCAGCACAAAAGCTGCCACTTCCCTCAGTGTGGCAGCTGTCCCTTGGTCATTAGCTCTTACACTGTTATGTTATGCAATTATGAAAGAATTCGTGTCTCAGAGGCCTCTTGCAACTATCTGCTACTCTAAAACCAGGTATTTTTGAATATCTGACATACATAAAAATAATCAGCTTCAGGAGGGGTGAACTGATTGTTTGTGTCTGCATACTGCTTTGCTTGGACTCTTTAGGCAGCAACACTTGTATAATAGCTAACAGTGAAATGAAGCTTTAAATAAGCTATTTTAAACCACAATGGTGGATTGTTAAGTAGCCAGGGTATGCTGACATATCACTTTTTTGTATTTTCAGTCCTTTGAACTAATTCTGTAAATTATAAAAATAAATTGAGGACTTGGGTGCCCTGTCAGAACAGACTGTGTCTGTATCGAACTGCTTTGTAATAGGGATTGAATATGGTTTAATCTTGTCAAAGTAGGTTTTATTATGGTGCACTCCAGACAAGCGACCTTGACACTCTTGCAATAGACGTGGCATTAACTGTGATCATCTCCCAGCTGCTGAACAACACCAGAACTACCAGGAGAGTCGAAGTGGGAAGCTGAGCCATCGTTTATCAAGGATGTTATGGGGAAAAAGGTTCTGGGAAGAACATGCACTGTGCCAAAACTGAAAATCACATTGGAACAGAAACAGAAATTAATGAAGGAAGCACAAGAAAAGGCCCCTTGTTATTTTGTAGATATCTGGATAAATCCAGGCTGATTTTCAGGACTCTTTCATAAGACCCTTTAAGCCCTTGTTTTCCTATTTTGTTACCCATATTGAAGGTAAATTGTAATTCAGGGTGATTACATCCAATAGGTAGATTAAGTAAGTAATGAAGGATTTGGGAGTTTAAGACCTGATTTGGTCGCTTCAAGACTCAGATTCTGTAGTGTCATGACCCTGGACACCAGAAGAGAGATTTGAGTCTTGGTGCACTTCTAGAAAGATGGTGAATGACCACATCTTCCTGGGAGCAGTGGGCTCAGGTGCAAGAAAAGAAACTCCCAATAATTTTAACGCTAAGGAAATAACTGTTTTGGCCAGAAAATTTGTACCTCTGCTCAGAACCATGCATTTAGACAGTAGGTTTTAGCCGAGCTGGACAGCTCCATAAAACCAGACAGCTTGTTTCTGCCAAGCTTAGAGACAGAGGTTTCACTGCCTCGAGAGAGAGAAGTCTGTCAAAGTGAATGTAAAAATAAAATCACTCTAACCTAAAGAAAAATAAAGGTGAAAAGTTTTGTAGTTCTAAATTTTTAGCTCTTTTCCTACCACCAGGGGTTGGGAAGTTAAAAAAAAAAATCTCTACACTTTCATGTAGTCTCTTTTATTCACCCCTAAATGCATTCAATATCAACCTCTTCCACACATACAGCTCTTCTCTATCAAAAAAATTATAGGGCAGTTGCTCAGAAGTGATGGTATTTGATGTTGTTTGCTACTGAATATATGTATTTCATGAAACAGCCGTGAAAGGATTCTGTGAAAGTTCTCAATTCTTATTGAATTCTGTAATGCTTTTTTGAAAGGCAAATTTCAGAGGCAGAAATCAATGTTTCTGAAGGTGGATCATTAAGGAGTAGAAAATGTACCCTTCTATTCACAAATGATCCAGAAAAAGAGATCAATAATGAAAAGACAAAGTTTTCAGGCGATATAAAATCATTTGGGATAATCAAATCTAAAGCAGACTGGGAATTGTTGCATAAGGAACTTGCAGTACTCAGGAACTGGAAGATAGCATGGTAGATGAAATCCAGGATTGCTAATGAAAGGATTTCATGCTGGGAAAAGCATCTATACATGCAAATCAATGGGCTCTACATTAGCTCTTGCCATTCAGCACATGGATGCTGGAGTCTGGTAACTTGCCAGGGAAACTCGGACCCATCCTCGGCAGTAAACACAATGGATAGAAAAATACCAGGACTATAAGATATACCTCAAATATAAAAATACCAGGAATATAAAAAATACCTCAAATATAAAAAAATACCTCAAAATGTGTCAGCAAACTGTGTAAAGTAGAAGCCTGTTAGTTCCCTGTAATTCAAAGCCACCCAAGAAGCCCTTTCTGTACTGAGCAGCAGGTGCTGGTGCTTGGAACTTCTGAAATAAGCCCATCACTTCTCCATTGCTCCCAAAGTGTCTGTTGTTGGAGGGGTGGAACAGGAGCAGTTTGTCTTTTCAGCTCTTCAGAGATACACATTCTAATATATTTGAGGTTACTGGAACTGGAAAACCAAATTTCATTCTTGATTGATTTTTTTCAGTAGATGGAAATGCTCATCTAATTGTTTTTTAGTGTTTGACCTTTCTATTCCGTTTGGTTAATCTTCTTGATGATGAAATAGCTTTCACAATATTCACACAGGGTAACTGTTGAAGACTAGAGCATGAATGCTGATTTTTTACAATGTTCTGCTGCTATGGACACCCTAGAAACAAAATCAGATTGAAATAAGAACTTCAGCTATTGGTGCTTCTGAGAGACTGATTAAGTTTAGTTTTGTTGTAGCTCATGGTTAGTCAGGGAGTGTCTGTACAGGGTATCAGTGGAAATCCATCTTTTGGGCCATGCCAGCACCACTGAAGTTGAAGACAAAAGGGGAAACCTTCAAAATAATAGTTTCTTTGGCAAATGTTATCAAACCTTTTGAGTTTAAACTCTGCCAACAACATGCAAGTTTCATGAACATCCTCATGGGACAGGGTGTGAAGGGCAGAACCTTCACTGTGTCGGGGTGGGACCAAGCCAGGACCCCACACTCTGCCCAACAGCTCGTGGTGATGTTTTTGCCTGGGCTGACACTGACTTCACATAGGTGGATAAACACAGTCTGTCTTTGCTACTGTCTGTGTTTTCAGGTCATTCTGGGTACCTCTGAAGGACAAAGGACATGTCCTGTCTTGAACCTGGGAAATTTCACCTGAAAAACAGCAAATGTTCTGCTTTACATGAAAAATCTCCCAGTCCATAATAGGAAATCTTTGGCAGGAATCACATGTACTAAGAGAGACACCTCTCTCAAAAACTACTTTTTAGAAGATGCAGATACTAATAGAAGTTCTCAATTTTGCAGCCAGCAGCATCACTTGACAATCTGTTATCAATAGGCAGTTACACAGCACCAAGCAGAGCCACCAGCCCTGCTGGCTGTGTGGGACTGCATATCCCTGACATGGTTTGTCCCATGGTCCAAAGATTTTCTTCATTACCATAAGCTTTAGAGACCTTACATCAAACAGAAATTTGCCCCACACAGTATAGGTCATCAGCATGAAAAGAAAAAGGCAGAATACCAGCCACTCCAGTCTAATTTGGGCTAAGAGTTTCCTCATTGGTTATCAGAGAACTTCTGGTATCCCACAGTGATAGAATTTTAAGTTTTAAAGATCTTGTACCATTTTTTGGGTTTTCCTACAGCCTTTTGTGAAGAAATCAGTTTGATTTCAGAGGAAACAATCCTCTGCTGCCTCTGCCCACAGAGAGGACAAAACCCAGGCTGCAGTCATTTGGCAACTTCACTGCTCCTTTGTGCAAAAGGTCAAAAATGCTGCAGAAACATCAGTTGTCTGTTCTGGCCCTCAGAACCACCTTGCTGGGCTGAATTATGCTCCCAATTGAGCAACAGCAAGTACAGTGCTCGAACCTCCATGCAAACTTTCAGCTCATTGCCTGGAACAATTATGGTGCATAGTCACCACCTCCTGTCCTTTTCCTCTGCTACAGCTTGCTCACAGTATGCAACAGGGTGGAGGTCCCACCTAAGGGACATGCCATGGGGAGATGGAGCCCTCCCACCCACCTTTGCCTCCTGGGATTTGTTAAACCAGACTTGTAGAGTGGTTTGGCCCCATTATGCATAACAACAAAAAAGAGGGAGAGAGAGGCAGATTTCCTCAGGGATCAGCATGTTCAATGATCCCTTCAAACTACCACAAAGCTCATTTATTAAGCCCCATAGGCTCTCATTAAATTTCTTTGTCAAAATATTTGCCTTTATAAATTCACCCAGGAGCATGTTGTTCTGCATTTCAGCCAGCCAGAATGCTAGTGGAGCATTGAGCTACTGCTGAGATCTTACTTGCACCTGCTTTTAAACTCCTTTTGGTCATCAACTCTGCTCTGTTTCTGTGAATAACCCCCCATATAGCTACTAATTTAAGCTACTGAGGTTAAATTTCCCCACCTCCTTTTTTCTCAACTACCTAACAAAGCAATTCTTTCCGAGAGACCTCAGTTTATACACAAGGGGATAACAATTATGTGCCAGGGTGGTTTGGCAGAACCGAGTCAGTCATGGTTGAAGTAGGAAATTCCTTTCTGCACTTTCAAAACACAGGAAAGACATAGAAGAAATGCAGAAGAGAGTGGTATTTTATGTAGATACCCACACCTATCAATCCCTCCTCTTTTGGATCATCCATAAACTTGCTGAATGTGCACTCTGTCCCATCATCCAGATCAGTAACACAGATATTAAACAGCCCTGGCTGTCTGTGTACCCCTGGGGTGCATGGCGAGTGACTGGGCTTTATGCTGCTGATCACAGCCCTGAGCTGGGCAGATTGGCCAGTTTTCCAACCACCTCTCTGCCCACACTTGCTCAGTTTGTCAGTTAAGATGTCAGGGGAGAGAGTGTTGAAAGCCTTGTTAATGTCTAGATAAGCAACATCCACTGAGCTCATTGTTTCATCACAGAAGGGTCTCAGGTTGATCACACATGATATCCCCGTTGTAAATCCATTCTAACTATTCCCAATCATTTGTTTGCTTAAATGCACCCTAACCTCATTTTCCTCCACCAAGGATAAGCCCCCCCTGCTCCAGACTTTCCCACTGGTTTGAGGGGCCTGGGATTCCCAAGGGTAAATGAGGAAGACCAAGACAGCACTAAGAATCTCAAGCCCTTCCCATCTGCTGTCACCAGGTCACTAGATGGATTTATTTCTTTTACACTAAGAACAAGGAGCAAAACATTGCTGCACTAGTTCACTAATGTATTTGCCTTCCTTCAACCCTCATGATAACTTCAAGCTCAGTGTTCTGTGATCTCCAAGTGGACAGGACCTCCTTGTACACAGATCACTGCAAACTCAGAGCCCCAGTGCATTTCTTCTTGTACTGAAGAGAACATTTAGGAAAGACTGAGGCTTTGAAACTTGACAAGGACATGCTAAGTGTTTGGGTTGGATTAGACAAGAAGGGCAACTAAATCACATGCTTCTCTTCTCTGGGAAATGAACACTATTGACAAGGCAAAAGTACACCAAAAGGCTTTTGCTTTTGTCTTTCTTCTCATTTTGTCCTAAAAAGCCTACACAGGAAAAGAAACAAAAGGAGGAGAAAGTCAGGCTTTACTTTCAGCTTCTTCTCCTTTATGGAGTCAGCAGCTCTGCAGTTCTCAGCAGACTCACCCTCAATTTTTGCCAGGGTAACAGAGCAGTGTGAGAAGGTGGATGGAAGTTACTTCTGGGTAAAAGAACAGCTCTCCCAAGCTGTAGCACGTGATATGCCATGCTTAGCCCCCAAGTTTTCCCCTTGAGTCCCACCAGCATCTGACACTTGATATAGCTGAGAGAGAGGGTGGTTAAATACAGCTGCCACAGAGAGGCTGCCAGGGATTCCCTTGGCATTTGGGAGCCTGAAGGAATTACAGTGCCAGCTGAAAGGTTAAGTAGTTCCCTCACCATACAGAAATGACATTATCCAGCACTGGGAAGGTGCATGGCACAGGCACACGGTGCTCTGGTGATCTCCAGCCTCTGGAGGTGCTCTTACAGGAGCCATTTCTGCTGGGGCAACAGGGATCAGAGTGGCAGCAAATTGTACCATCTTCTCTCACAAGGAGCCTTATCCCTGCTTTCCCCAAATTTGTCAGAGGTGTAGAAATAATAAAGGTATAAGTTCCTTCAGATTTGTGGGGGAAAAGCACCCATTTCTGGAATGAGATGCAGAGGCTCAGCAGAGAGAAGAGGAATCAGTGGTGCAGCCCTCAGGCACCCCAATATTTTTGTGTATATTGCACAATACCAGAAATTAAACAGGAAGGGACGAAAGACATGTTGTAACTCTACCTGGTGTACTAGAGAAACTGCTAATGAAGTTTTTGAGTATAAAAAAGAAAAAGTATCTTGCCATATTCTGATATTTTCTACATGCCTTTTTCTCTTTTATGTGTGACCCCTCTTACTAGCACACTCATCTAATCAATCCTGCTCTGCCAGTCTAATGCATGTAATTTTGTCTTAGGATGCATTCCTACACTCAGGCATCAGAGCCTTATATATATATATATATATGTATGTATGTATAAAACAAGCCATGTGTTTCAAAAAACACCCCTTCACACACTTCTTCAAAAGCCCAAGATACTAAAATGCCAGAAAAATTGATTGAGTACCAAAAATCAACTCTAATATGCTTGACTCATCTGTTGATTTTAATTGAATGGTCTGTATCTTCAGGCAATTTCATTATTCTCCCCAGAGCTGGGGAGCTAAATGAAAGACAAACCTCGTTAACCTCTGACCATGAAAATCAATAATTTTCAATAAAATTTAGGCTCATTTGTTTCCAAAGGATCCCATATCTTGACATCCTGTCCTCCAGAGCTAATCAGCTATGGAATTTTATATTTTTCCAGATAATTTTTGCCAATTTAGCTACAAAATCTTTGACTTTACCCAAAACTACAGGAATCCTTGCATTTATATGGAACAGCTTCTCTCCAGGTCATGTGGTGGTATAAGCAAACAATATCCAACCTGCCCTGCATTTACAGCTACTCCAGAGTGACAGTGCAAACACTTCGAAGAGCACTACCCTTATTTTTAGTTCTGTTTGGGGTCACTGACTCTTCCTCAACCGCAGAATTGATTTCTATAAGTTCATGTTACACACTCTATCTCACTGAATTCTGCAGCCACTGAATGCAAAAGTACATTCCTCTTTTAAATACAAATGCCAGCCTTCCCAGCACAATACTGGAAAGAGATGAATATGGGCTTGTTCCTGTGGATGCGCCAAAAGCAAAGGATGGAAAAAAAAATGCTTAATATTTCTTCTGGTTCTCATTCTGCCAACAGGAAACTGTAACAACTGTGGGAGTCTGCTAATGAAGTGCTTAAGCTATTAGATTCCTCCAAGTGGCAGGGAGAGGATATTTGTATAGATCCTGGCTATGCAACATGAGGAAATCCATTCCTTACCTCAGTGGAGCATAAAATACAGAAATTTCAGACCAGAAGTTGTTGTTCTGCAGAAAGAGCAAATATAACATTGCTGGAGCACGACAAATATTGATAAGAAAAGCAGATCAGTGAAGGGAAGAATCAAGCAGTCCTCCCAAACACAATGCACAGATTCCCACTGGAATTCTACCACTGTTACAGGAACAACCCCAGCTTACAACAGAGCTATCACACAACTACAAAAATTGATGTTTCTAATTCCTGGGCTAGGTTGAACACTAGATTATAAGGCTTCGGGAAAAAAACATTTATGAAGAAAATACTAACAATAAGAACATTTGCAGGGCATTGGTGAGTAAGACTCTCCAATGGCTTTCTTTGAGAAGGGAGCCCCTGGAAATTGGTCAAGCACATCTAGAAAAGGGAATAATTGGGAAGAAGAGAAAAAGGCTCAGTGGAACATAATATCACTCTCACAGAACGCTCTGTGCACATGCATAGCCTGGCTGGGAGACCGGGTGACTTGAGTACTGCAAGTCCACCCTCAAGATTTGCAGATTCTGGCAAGTCTGAAAGCAGTAAACCCAAAATGCACCCCACAGGACACCTTCACATCACACAGTCAGAGAGAAAGCCACAGAATTCCAAAAGCAATGACTCCTCTGGATGGACTAAAATCTCTGCAAACGGATTGAAGAAATTAAAGGAGCAAATAGAAAATCCAGTTCCACAGAAATAAACATTAATGGAAAGGACAGCATCGATAACACTTAGGTTTTGCTCCTCTCTGAGCAAAAGCTCCCAGCCCCATTCTGGAGAGCTCTTGCAGGTCAAAGCATCCAGCCCCAGCCTTTCTTCTTGGAGGGTCTCCTCTGGGTGGAAGACCAGTCCTTGTGGAACACTTCCATCTTGGCTGCATTGTGGAGAGCTCAGGGGGAGGCACTGAATGTGATAATATGGCAAAGATGTTTTGCCATACACACTGGACCAAAATGCCCGTTCCCATATAAATTCATTTCACCCCAGCCAGCCTTTGCCACAGGGCTGCTTCATCTCCCCCGAATTCCTCTGCCAAAGAAATCCCTCACCTAACTTACACCCTTATCTAAATGAGACACTTCCTCAGGTTAATCAGCCCTGTAAGAATAGCTTTTTTGCTGACTGTGAACCTTGGTGGAAGAAAAGCAAATAAATTATATTAAAGGTCAGGCAAAGTTGCAGCCACCTTACAGCAAATTCCTTCAAACATAGCTGAGCATTTTGCAGAACCTTAATGAGAAACAATCAGCTCTCTCCTCTGACAGCTCAGTTTGGGGAGTAAAACAACGACTCTCATGTAGGCTGGTAATGTAGACAGCAAACGGTACATGATGAGATCCTGCTTTTGGTGACTCAGCACAGAGACTTGGGAAAGAGCAGAGTTTGCAGAACAGCAGGGAAATCACACCACAGCTCAACTTTATAAATGTTATAAAAGCAGCTGACAATTGACCCCTTTTCTCACTGCTTTCGAGTGGAAGTCATCAAAAAAAGTTATGTTATACATGCTAAAATTACAATGAAGGGGTATCCTACAGAAAAGGATCACGGATATTCCAAGCAAAGAGTAATTATTTATCAGGCAGAAGAAAGCAATAAACTCTCAGGACTAAAGTTAAGTACACTTGGACACTGTTCAATATTAGATAAGAAAACTAAAAAATACTAGACATTGGATTTAGATTAGATTTTAGATTTTTCTATGTTAGGTGAAAATTCAAAGAAAAGTTAGTTGGATTTGCCATCAGGAATCTAATTTCCACAAACAAAAAGAAAAGGCTGCATCTTTCAAGAAAAGGATAAGAATGTTTATCAGAAATATGCCATGTAGCAAGAAAAAAAATCTATCAGTATTTTTTACTTGGATTTCTTGTTCCTCTTCCAAAAGAGCACGACACATGGAGTCACCCAAAGGACAGCAGGTTTCCTTGTAGATGCCATGAATACTGGTAGTTGCATTCCAGCTTTTCACCTGTTTTTCATCCAAGAGGCTTCCCACTTTTCAGGTCGGAAATGAAAAAGCTCTCAAGACCACGCAGTGCATTCTGTTGAATACCCACATCAAGGCAAATCAAACTGACTGGACTCACATCATTTTCCCAAACACTTGTGATGTTTTCATTGGACTGTGCCTGACAGGATTTTCACTGCAAGATTCATAGGAACTGCCTGAAACCTTCGGCAGTGGAGCAGTGATTGCATGGCAATTACTTTACAAATATTAGCCATAAATGCTCCATATTACAGCAAGCACTTCACTAATGCTGTGCTTGAGAAACTCAGGTGATACCAAATAACATTTCCCACTGACAGCTGGACCTGCTGCTTAGCACAAAACAACTTCCAGTTTAGAAAGCAGCAGCATTTGTCCTCCTGGTCACTAAAAATCAAGCAGGCCTCTGGTTTTCCTTAATGAGAAAAATCCCTTTGCTCAAGGGATCCTGTGAGCAAAGCAAAGTACTGAGAAGTCAGTCTAGAGGTTCCACCAGGAATGCTATTGCCTGAATATCTGGAATCTATGTGCAGCTGTATATCAAAAGATACAAATGTTAGCATAACATATTCATGTTTGTAAAACCATTTGAAAAGCTATTCTAAATATTTCCCAATCATGGAAACTGATTTCTTATCACATCCTCTGAGCTTTAAAATGCCCTGTTTAAATTTTTCTTGCTTTATTTATTTATTTATTTATTTCAAGACTGCAAGGGCAGGTCACAGAGGTTTTCTTTTTAACATCGGGAGAGCTGTCAAAAGGTATAGTTTGAAAATTATGGTCATTCCATGTGAGTTGTATTAACAAAGGAATTAATCAGTGTGCTCCCCATACCACCTTTGAAAACTGACTGGTTTAGTGCTGATTGTTTTATTATAGTGGTATTGATAAAGACAATTTAAGGGGCTAAAATACACCTGTGGCTGTGTAGCACAACTCAGCAAAATTGTGTGTTAGTGTCAGCAGGGCTCGGTAGCAGCTCTTCCCAAATTAGATTAATTTAATTTTAAAGAACAAAGCAGCTGGGCATTCATTTTGTGACACCAGTCTTCCTTCCTACTTACAAAGACTCTATTCTGCTTACTGTCAGCCTATTAGCTTTTAAAAACAAATTATACAAAGAAATTTGTGATGGCATATAGGGAAAAAAAGCTCTAAATATAATTCTTCATATGTCACCAATTTCTAAAACATAAGAGGGTTGTTTTTGCAGCAGGGCAGCAAGTCAGGAAAGTACCAAACGTGCTTGAAGTGAAATCCCTTCCAGTATAGCAATTAAGGTGCTAAAGTGATTGTTCAATGGGGATGGACATTCAATTAGAACACAAGTGTACATATCATGAGAGTTGTGATTTTCAATTGAAAATAAAATCAACAGCAAGGGATTTTTCCTTCTAAACTTCACATAAAAATACAAATTTATTAGATCTCGTTTAAAGTTATTGAAGACTATCAAAAGAACATTACTTCAGCATTGATTCAAAACCATGGGGTGCACTATCAGCATAATTAAAATGAAAGTATATTGAGCTATTTTCCTTTCCTGCTTCCATATTATCGTCTAATTGTTCAGAATGTCTGTTTGTTACAGAGGCAAAGTAATTAAGCACAGCACGTTGCAACAAGGGGGATCATAAAGCCAGAGTTGGCTGCATTACCAACACAGAGATCAGCACAGGAAAACATTAAGGAAAGGATCGGAATTGTAATTGAAAATAATTGGATGATCCAGTTCATTTGGCTGACATCAGGAGCATTTGTGTGCTCCAGCACTCTTTAGCCCTGGATGCTCCCTGTTCACCTGTGCTCTTAAAATGGACCTTGGCAAAGCAAGCTTGGAGCCCTGGTAAGGATCTGCTTGCCTTGGAAAAGGCCTGAGCATCCCATTCCCTGTGAATGGTCAGTGGGCTGATATTTAGGTTGCTTCCTACAAAAGAGGTCAGACTAAAAGTATGTGAAATAGAGAAGATTCTTGTGAAGCCAAATCCAGTGTCTCTTGAAATAAACAGAGGTATTTCCTTTCCCATTAGCAGACCAGACAGAGATGTCTCTGGGAACACTACTCTCCTTAGAGGGGGACAGTTACTTACCCATTTAATAGAATTTGTAGTTCCCTGTTTTGTGAACATAGCAGTTAAGCTGAGACCTGTCTGTAAGCAGGTTTAAGAGCTTAAAGAGGAGAACTTTATCATTGTCTCTCAGAGCCCCAAGTGCTATAGATACCTGCAGCTCTCAGCAAGTTGTGACTGCACAACTCGCTATTTTTTGTGGGTCATAACTTGGTAAGATCAAAATTTATCACTCAGCAAAACTCAAATTTGCAACTCAGCAGTATGGAAACAGCCAAGTCACAATTCCAAAATTACTAAGTCGTACAACCTCCAAAAGAGATTATCACTGCCTAATAATAATCTCACAAAACTCATAGCTTAACATGGAGAGAGACACACCTGTTTGTACAAAACCCTCCACAGTTCTGAAAAAACAGAGCTCCATCATTCTCAAACTACTGCCACCAGCCAAAATCCTGGGAAACATGCAACTAAAATGCAAATTTAATTAAAAGAATTGCACACATGGGAAATTTAGAGCACTGTGCAAATCTCTTCAGCAATGCAAACAATTGTGTCCATAATTGACATTTTTAGTCAAAATATAACTAAAAGCCACTGAGACCATAACAGGTGTGAAATTACTAGCCTGGGACTAGATCAGGATGATAGCATCAGCTCGGGGAGCACCAGGGGAAACGGTAAAATCAGAAGGGAAAGAGGAAAAGGCAAAGAGAATTTTCAAATGAGTTTGCTTTACAGCCTGGACTCGTGCTCCACAGGAGCTGTGCAAGGACTATTTGAGGGTCTTTTAGGTTCAGATGACAACTTGAGGCCTGTTGGGTGAGCAGGTTTGAAGACTGAACTTGGCATCACTTGTTCCAACAGCATCAGCAGCTTGTCTGCCATCAAAAAACGCCACTCTTGTGTCACCAGGTCAGCTCAGGCAGAAGTGCTCCCTGCCAGCACAGGGCACAGGGGAGAGGTTGTGAGTGGGGAACCTTGAGCAACTCAGTCATGGCTGCTGACCTCTCCAAAGTCAGCTTATCAATCTGCAGTGCTCTCCTCAAATCACAAGTGCTGCTCCTTGCTAAATAATTTACGTAGTTTCCAAGCAAACTGCCTGCGCAGTTTATATTTATAAAATGAATTCTCCCATGCAGACAGTTTTAACATCCCCCTGGTGTCTCTTCACACCAACAGCCTCTACAGTCACGCAAAGGTTAAAATAAGGTTAAGTCAGAGCAGTTACATTGAATGAAACTCACTGATTTAAACGCCCTTGCCTGAAATTCTGCATCAGCCCTGAGTGGCAGCCTCCTCTCATGGGCAGGCTGGGACAGCAAGCTCCCAGCTTTAAATCTGGGCTCCATCAAACCTCTCCCAGTCCTTTCTGTGCAACAACACTTCCTTGTGCTCATAACTACTTTGCTGCTTTTTCCCTGAGCTCTTTGTCAGGAATAGGCCAATGAACATGGAGGGAGATGCCTGAAATTAGAGGTGCTCTTCACATAACAGTGGGAATGTGCCATAGAACTTAAAAGCAATAAGAACTCAAAATAAAGGAAGTTGTAAGGAATTCATTTTTTAATATAAAAGGACAGTGTGTGCTTTTTATTAGAAGACTTTGATTCAAAATTTATTGGAGATGAATCAGTTTAGACAAGCCCTTAATTAAGAAAGATTTCCCATGTCCTGTGCAGTCTGTGGTCAAATCAGACAGATTTACCCACATTTAAAAACCTGCTTTAGAGCAGAAATCCACTTAAATGAGACATGACATTCAGACCACCTCACCAAATATGCATCTCTATCTTCTAACAGGTTTTTTTTGTTTACTCTCTATAAGTAAATATTCCTTGATCTAGCAGAGAGGTAACTCAGCCCAACACACTGTCCAGCCAAGGGGATACCTGAGTTCATTCCTCTGCTCTGAATCAAACAGACCCACTGCCAGAACGTAAATGTCAAAGGAGCATCTTCACTACCTGCACTACTGGCTGGTCTGGGGTGAGGTTTGGTACAGAGCAGAAAGGTGCAAGTTAACATCATTGATACTGAGCCCAAAACTGGCCTCAGAGAGAGCCCCTGCTGCTCAGGGCTGGCTGCATCTGGAGTTGTGTGAATAATGGCAGGAGGAGACAGTGCTCCTAAAGCAGAAATTAATAGACTGCTTCTCTAAAGAGCCCGTAGTGCTGCTGTCTCCCCAAAAGCTGTTGGAATTAACATAAGATTGCAAGACATTTTTGATAACAGCATCAGCAAATTCTTCCTGAGGGCCTTTTTTCTGTTAAATTCAATCACCACTGGTCATGAGTGTTTCCTTAAGAGGAAGTCTGCAATTAGCAAAAATAACCACAAATCCCTCGTTTATTTGTTGTTCATTTTTAGCTGACCAAGGTGCAGAAATGATAACATATGTCTTCAGAGACTAATTGCCAAAAATAGCAAGCAAACTGAATATTTAAGAACACTCTGTAAACCACTGGCAAATACTTCATGATAATAAACCCTGAAAAGCCAGAAATAGATTGTGATAAGTTCCCCCCTGCCAGAAAAATTGCTGAAATCTCTGCTAATAATTCAGCATTGTCTGCTTTGAAACCTGCAGTTTTACAAGAATAGAACATTTTTTTTACTTAATTTTTTTCACTCTATTGACTTCAGCTCTTGAGATGGCCCACACCATCACAGCTACTTTAGCTACATTAGCTCACTGATGCAATGTCACCTCCTGTTAGTACCAGGTAGTGGGGGAAAAACCAACATGACATGATGTAATGCTACATGGTCCTGCTGAATGTAATGCAGGTTGTCAGAGGATTGTAGTGCTAGGCTTTAAAGGGAAGAAGGAAGATCTCTTTGTGAATTTAGCTAGTGAGGACCATGCCTTACATGCCTTAGAAGTTATCCTTCAATAGTGCCCAAAACACCAGACTCTTCATTGCCTATCTGAAACTTTCATGGTCTTCATTCCACCCATCTCATATATTTCTCTTTTACTCAGAGCAAACCAAACAGTTTTTTCCTACTGTCACCCAGATCCATCAACTTCTCACAAGGAATTCCAGTCTCTAGCATCAAGGTGCACAGTATGAGAGGTTCAAACGAGACACTTCCATAATGTCTCCCATCCAGGGCGTTCAGCTTAACTGTTTCTCATAAGAAAGGCTGACAACACAAAGTCTCAGCCACAGCTGGTCTTCACAAGCAGCACCTATTTCACCCTGCAGCAAGCTACATACCAGGAAATGAAACTAAAGCAATCTAAGGAGCAGCTCCTCTGCCTCTCTCCACAGGGTTTGCTCCAATGACAACTCATTTGGAGTAAGGTACCACTCAGGAAGCGAAATGGTCAAGTCTTTCTGCTTCCCAATTTGAAACTTTATGCTGTACTGATCACTTCTAGGAAGGTTTGCTGTTCCCATGGTGAGGAAACATGCTGGTGCAGCCAGAGAAGAGAAAGGAAGACGTTTTAATAAACTGGAGACTTCTCTAAGCTTATCAACACCTTGAAAGTTGCCTGTGATGGTAAGTTAACAAGGCGAGCTGGGAAAACAGTTCTGTTAAATGCTGAGTAAAGTCTCTTACTTGGAAATGGAACATTACTCTTCATACTATGACCAGTCTGTTAAGAGTAATGAAAACATTTCATCTACTTCTGATCCCAAGACTTCAGAAACAGAATAACAGCAAGGGGGGGGGGGAAAGACTGAAAAATGTTTTTGAAAAAAGATTCAGAAAAATATTTGAATGACAGGCTTACTTGTGAATTTTCAGACCTTGTTAAAATCTGATGCCAAATATATAGGCAAGAACTCTCATCTGTCACTTTTGCAGAGGATGCAGGGTACCCCTCAGCAGGGCTCATGTGCTCTGCCCCTCATGTGCAAATCCAGAGAAGCCACCTGGCAGTGGTCAGGAGCAGCTAAAACACAAATCTTTTAAGTTCACTTAAGAGCGCTGCATCCTTCAGCTTCAGAGTCTCAAGCTCCCTACCCAGGCTCAGACTCTTGATTTTGACACAGACCCCCTGGCCTATCCAACAAATTGCTCACACTTTGTGCTGATCTGCAGAAATGTAGACCTAAAATAGGAAAGGAGATTAAACAACCGCTAGTTCTGGAACGGCTTTGTGTTGGAAAACCATGAAAGAGAGCAAATGATAATTAAATACTTTCTATTTCAACCTGTATAATAAAGGGCACATAAGTTTCTGTGCTGTGGCCCAGGAGGTCTTCTCCCTGCCAAAGGGGTTTATAAACATGTAAGAGCTTCAGGAGCTACGTCCTGCTGAAGAGCCTCTTAGTCTGATCAGTATTTTGTACCTGACCATCAGGTCATAATGACACCACCTATTTTATGTTGATAACACTGTAACTGAGAGCCAGGCAACGTTTGGAGGAGTGGAGAGCATAACTTCAGGCAGCTCATACAGCTGGAAGTTACACACACACTCTTCTTCAGAGTAAGCAAGTCAAAAGCAATTTGTCTGACTAGAAATACTGACTAGACCAAAAGAGAGAAGGTAGTTGGGTAACTGAGGTGTAAGGGTTAGCATGGGAAGAGATGTCTCCCAATGAAAGGAAGTGAGAGGCAATTTATCATCTGTGGAACAAGTTGTAACTGATGGGTGTTTGCCTCCCTCCCTTCTAACTAATTTGGCTTCTATGCAAAAGTTCCATCCTGTCACTTCACTGCCTTCATCTTCTTGCCAACCACAACTAAAAGGTTCATTCATATAACTAACAAACTAAGAGAAAACAGAAGTAGGTAGCACTTCAACTAATGACAGCAGACTGGGTGGTACCTTCTCCTACTACACACAATCTGGGTGTTAAATTAAATAGTTCTCACATCACTGATGAAGGTGATAGTAACTGAAATGCTACTTTCTATGGTCTTTTGTATTCGCCAGTTGCTGGTATCACATGTTAGCTGGTGATCTGTCTTAATACAAAACCAAATAGACTAGAGTCTTTTTATAAAAATAAATTAGAGGCAAATAAAATTTCAAATAATTAACATCAGCTGAGACTCTTCCTTGATTTGTTAAAAACAGATTATGGATATCTGGCATCAGCTGCAGCCTGGCCAGATCATGCACAGGGAATGGGGCAATTCCAAGCACAAATACGGGCTGGGCAGAGAATGGATTCAGAGCAGTCCTGAGGAGAAGGACTTGGGGGTGTTGGTTGATGAGAAACTCAACATAACCCAAGTTGTTGATGCCCCATCCCTGGGAATGTTTAAGGCCAGGCTGGATGGGGTTCTGAGTAACCTGGTCTAGTGGAAGGCATCCCCGACCAAGGCAGGGGTTGGAACTGGATCATCTTTAAGGTCCCTTCCAACCCAAACCACTCTATGATAACATTACCTTCATCCAAATGTTGCTAAATGTTATTTTTTCCAGTATAGCACCCAAAAGCTCCCCACTTTGGACAGAAAAAGGGCTGTCAGTGGCTAAAATGTACAGCAGAGACCCCTGCCCTGCCCTTGCTTGCACCTGTGTACATCTCCTATTCATTTTCAAGTGTAATTTCAGACTGCTGGCAGCCATACCAGTGTAAGAGGCAGCTGCTGCCTCAGGGTTGTGCGATGCAGGTATTTTCAAGACTTCTGCAGACTGCAGGCTGGACCAGGAAACCCTCAGACTGCAGTATGCTGCCTCATACAATAATAAGAATTTGAAATAGTAAGTACTCTACAATGAATGGGTCAAAGTTGAACTATTTAAATGCTTGCATCCCATTGCAATTACAGAAATACCCATCAATGGGTTTATAAAAGTTTATCTGTAAAGGATACTACATACCATGGTTTCCAATAAAGTGATAGTCATCTTACAAGCTTAATTATAAAAAGTAAATGATAGATTTTAAATGCTCTCTACATTTTTCTGGCTCCTCCAGATTTCTTGTGTTAAATATCTCAACAATCCCAATGTCAGAAGTGGGTAAGATTTCTGAAGGCAAACGGTGATTTCGGGTGCCTGACAGGAGTCCCTGAGAGAGGTGAATGACTTTCATGTGACGCAGTTCCCTCCTCTCTGCAATTTGAGTCTATTAAGCAAAACACCTCGGGTCACCAATCACCCTTCAAAATCCTGGCTGTTCATCACCACAGCACACATTTCCATAGAGGGAGCAAAAGCTTTAGCATCAGAAATATTTAAATAGGCCACGTAAATTTGGTCCTAGGATTTGTTTTTTAAAGTCAGAAAACTAACTGTTACTGCCAGTCTCTTTGCAGGGGCTATAAGGGATGATCATTTTCCCTTGTAATGGTTCTGACATAAAGTGTGTATCAAAAACTGCATACGCTTCATATCCATCCAGCTGTGTTGAGCAATAAACATGATAATTATGCAGATAAGGCTTAAATAAATTCCTATACC
The DNA here is from genome assembly GCA_013400415.1 of Scytalopus superciliaris. Taxonomy (NCBI): domain Eukaryota; kingdom Metazoa; phylum Chordata; class Aves; order Passeriformes; family Rhinocryptidae; genus Scytalopus; species Scytalopus superciliaris. Next base: position 866,431 of record VXBX01008145.1, on the reverse strand, counting down.
TAAGGGCAGCTGAATGCTTTTTTAAGCAAAACAGTAATTAACCCTCCATAGGGTTGAATGAGCACAGACCTTTGTTCCCTTCCCAAGGTGGGAAACCTGCATCTTGGCACCTGCCACGCATCTGTCATAGATATAAATGGGTCAGTGTACTTCAGAGGAAACAGCTCCAGGGCTGTTCCTTGTGAGGTTCCAAAAAAGGTCAAGAACAACAAGATCTACTAGTTTCCATACCTTGACGCTGGAATTTGAGGTGTGTTTCAGACAAACGTCAAAGGAATTGCAGGTAAAGGGAGAGAAGAGCATGAAACACCAGTGGAACTGCTCACTGAAAGACAGAGAGGTTAAGAGCTCGGCAGTGAATGAAGTCCCCTGCAGTAAACTGAGAAGCTCAAGGGCTCAGAAGTACAACCAAGTTGTTGCAGCATAATGAACACATTGGTTGATCTGCAGTAACTGCTCACATGCACACACTTAGCTCATGACAAAGATGAAGATGATGTTTATCTTAACCTCCTTCTTTAGGTTGAGGCTAATGTGTTTTACTTTGGATCTGTGACAAGTCAAGCATCTCTCTGAACTGCTACTGCTTGGAGAAGCCTGTGAACCATGTTGGTAGTGGCTCTGAGCTGATGGGATAACCAAGGCCATCTCCCCCATCTCCTTACATGGCCAGTCACCAGCACCTTGCAATGCCTTTGTGGCAGTCCCCACCATTGTGTGTGACTACTTCAGTTATAAAATCTTTCAATACAGAGATTCCATGGTCACACAAATGCTATTGTACAAACTGAGTGCTGAACTAAATGGTTTACCAGGCTGTTCCATAACAAATGATGATGCTAAATCCTACATTCATGTACTTCCTCTTCTTTCACCATTCTTGGCCATTTTTTGATCTGAGACTGAGTATCAGAAGATACCCAAAGTCATCTAAATCCACAAAGTTTCCTGCTTCAGAGCCAGTATAAGAAACATGGGAACTGTCATACCACTTTTTGAGTACTTGAGTTCTAACCCAGTACCTGCCACCATTGGCTGCAGGTGTGCAGAGGAAAAGTCTGAAGTGTCCCTGTGTGGTGAGGAACTGGGAGGAATTACCAGCCTCAGACTTCTCTGCATCGCTGTGATTACCAGTCAGTGCATTTCCCTCTATAATGGCTTTTGGAATTCATCCAAACTTTTTATCCCCACCAAATCACATGGTAACCAATTCCACAGTTCAGTTATGCACAGTATGGAAATAAAGCTTCTTCTGAATTTTCAACCTGCTGTGAGATTCAGATGCTCCCTAGTTCCCTTATTGTGAAAAGCAGTGAATAATCATCCTTCTGCATTGCTTCTCCACTCACAACTCTACAACTGGCTGCTGCAGCACTGTCCCACCACAGCTCTGCCTGGAGGGACAGTGCTGGTGACAAGTGACAGATGGCAGGAGCTCTGAGCTGGGTCTGCTCTTGGATTGCTGAGAATACAGAGTGGCGGCTCACATTTAACAAACCTCCATGATCAGTCTTGTAGGAGGTGCAAGATTTAAGAATTTCTTTCAGCTCTATAGAAAAAGGAGAATAAAAAAAAAAGCCAGACCTGGCTCTGGCCACTGAGTCTCCCCAAGGTTCACCCAAGGCAGTTCTGTTGTCATCTGCTACTCTCATTTTTGTTTGCAATACCCTGACAAGCTGAGCAATGAAGGACAGAGACTTGACCAGACCTCTCTGCATTTTAGAGCCTTACCTATAAAATTAGGCAGACTCCAGAAAGTCAGGTTTAAAACCTACCGAATAAATGTTTAGTTCATCTTTACAGTTATTCTGGTCTTTCCCTTGTACATGTGTCCTGGGGCTTGCTGGTTCTCCCCAGCCAGGTCTCTCAGGTTTCACTTAGATATGAATCTAGAATTCAGACAGTTTAGCCTGTGAGAGAACCGTGTCCAGAAAACAATGAAACAAACAAAAAAACCCCAAACCAAATATTGTCATTCTTCTATCAGCTTCCCAACAAGCAGAGAAGAGCATTTCACTTGCCTGGACAAACCCATGGAAATATCTTCAGCAGGAATAGGACACCTATGACCAGAATCAGAAGCAGAGCTGAGGCAGCTGTATGAACTCATTAAAAAGACCATACTCTTGGTCCAAGAGGAAAAGCAAAGACTGAATGGAAAAATGGCTCCAGAGAGAAGAACTCAGACTAAATAACATACTATCAAGGTCTCACCTCCAGCTGCACTGGGATCTACCAACATTGCCCAGCTCTGGCAAGTAGTACATTGAGTTTATCTCCCCACCTGGAAACTGTTAAATTATATAAACCAGAAGCATAACTAAAGGCCAGAAACTCCGTTCTTTTTTTTTTTTTTTTCCTGTGGACTCATTGGTTTCAGGCATCACTCTGAGTTTCAGTCCTCTGCTACAGACCATCCCTTACCCTCTCACTGCCCCATATGATTTCATGGCACTTGCACAAAGAACTTGCTGCCAAAGCACATTACTTAGCAATTTTCTGCATTAAGCTACCCTGTGCTTGTCTCTCTGGACTCAGGCCATCCTCCAATGTCTCCCAACAGCTTTGAGTCATATGCTCCCACCATCTGACCCCCTGGACTCCTCTCCTCCACTAGAGAGGCAGGTTAAGCCTGAAGCCAAGAGGAGTTGATCTCCAGCCCTTCCAAAGGGCTTACATTGCCCAGCAACAGATGGTAGAGCGCAACTTCTAACCAGCAGGAAAATGATGTTTTCCTCTCACCAACTGCAATATCAATAAAAGTCTGTATGTATTTTCCCATTTCAGTTCAGAGCTTCAGCCTTTCTAACGCCACTCGAGCAATCGAACCTTAAGTAATACCGCTCAGTTTCCCTTTGTTTCCTCAGAAGGAACAGTAAGGGCCAAATTGGGTGACCTCACAGTGAGTACAGAATTCCTGCTTAGGGAAATGGGTCTTACTGCTTGTTATCTTCATAGTGATAATAATGAAATCATTGTTGCAAAGTGAGGAATAAAACCTTTTAACTAGTGATACAAAGAACTATGTTTTCTAGAAGGAAATATAATCTATTCTGGGAACATTCTTTTCAGGGAGGTTAACCTGGTTTTGTGTATGCCCAGTGTTTTTTAGGGCTGGTCTTTAGTCAGCATTCACCATCCCTCCTGCATTCCAGCTACTTCCAGAACAGTTCTGGAAGTCTTTAGTACTATGTTCATTATACATTTAAAAATAACTTCTACTCTCTAAAGTAGAACCTTAAGCTACTGTAACTTAGCAACATGACAAAGTACCAACAGTGCAAAAGAACCCCTTAAGACCCACCTGCTCCCTTGATGCTTTTATTTATTTGCCAAAAGTTTGTTATTTACTGATAAGCAAAGCAAACAACATATTACTGTGAGACGTGTGTTCCACATTTACCCACCAAATTTACTGTTGACAAAGAAGTTCATAAGCAAACAAGAAATTAATAAAGCCCTGTATACACAAGTGAAAGTTGATAAGATCAGTAATATCGTCTGTCAGGCAAGTTAATATAACCAACTTGCTAATTGCATGAGAAATACTGAGAAGTACAAGAAAACCATTTGCTTTGAAAAAACTTAATTCCCTATAATCAAATTTGAGTATGGCCACACCAATCTAAACATTTCCTTTTATCTGGTAACTATCAAAACATACGACCTGTTTTCTTCTGACTATTTGATCTGCAAAAATATAACATTAGATGGCTTGTTCAGGGTTGCATCTAAAGGCCAGAAGAAATCAATGATAACTATGAGAAAAAGACAGAGCTTTTTGCATACCAAATCTTTTTCTTGTACATTAATTAGTAATTATGCCTCGGATTTTTTTCAAGTGAGCTATTTCTCCTGCTGACTCCTGCATTTTAGGCTATGGGAATCTGCATCTTCATTCTCTGGGGCAACATTGTTAAAAAATATGAACCCAAGGACAGAATTCTTAAATGAGGTTTCACTTTTTCTGATTTCTAAAATTGGAACTACTAAAAGCTTACATTAAAAAAAAAAATTAAAAACATCATACAGACAGTAAAGCACAGAACTGGAAGTTGAGGGTTTGGCTCCTTACCTTATTTTTTTCTTTCTTTTATTTCTTTTAAATGTTCCCTTAAAAAATGCCAATCTTGTACACAATTCCACCTACCAACCAAGAGGCCATGGAAGGCTGAAAAAGCAATCAAAGCTTCAGTAAGTGATAAATTGTCTTTTACACTGGTAATTAGGTTGGAGACAGCACTAACTTGTTTCTCAGAAGACCGCAAGAAACGACCAGTAAATGGCTTCTGCAGAAAAGGTTTCTGCTGAGGAAATAGAAGGCTCTACCACCTTATGCTCTCTGATAAATCCACCTGTGTGTGTGCCATAGTCATGCATGGTGCTGGTTATGGTCTTGGCCCCCATATTTCAGAGCCTTTCATATAAATGCTGACCTTTCTCAGCTCTGGGCTGCCCTGTTTGGATGGCATCAGCACAGCAAGAGCCAGAGCTCCAGACCCCACCAGCATGTGGGACCCTCATCCTGCCCAGACCCGATGGTTTTGGCTGCCAGCCTGCCCTTCTTCCTCTGAATAACCCAAATCAGGGGAGAGATTAATTAGAGCAGCCCAGAGGCTGCCTAGATCAGTGCACAACCTCAAGAGCAGACACCATCCCTTTCCTGTTTGGTCTCGGGCTCAGTAACACTAAAGAATCTGTCTTAGGTCTGGAAATCAAATCAGTCTTGCATGCACTTGGCAATGTTGCCTTTCAGAAACGCTTTGCTTTGTTGGATAACACACAATAACTCTACATGAGCTTATTCTGGTCTCTATCAAGTGTGTGGCATATTTAGTCTCCTCTTGCAGCAAAACATGATGGGCAGTGCTGGGTCTGTACACCGTCTGTCACAGCACAGGATCAGACACCTTTGAAGACCCACTCCTGCACAATGAACACTGCAAGCTACCATGGGTTCCTTTATCTCCAACCTAACAGGCATCTTTATCTAAGCTGAGCTGACAGTGGTCTCAGAGCAGGCATTTAGAGAAACCTCACTATTGTCTTTCAGTCATTCACCCTGTTTTGGCATGAGAAAGTCCAGCTGCTTCTGAAAGAGAAGAAAGAGAAAGCAGCAGCGTCCCTGGCTCAACCTTCTCACTGGGGACCAGGAGGCCCCCTGGTGCCCCCGATCAGTTTGTGTCCCACCTGATTTCAGCCAATTCATGCAGGTTTCCTTGCTGCTGAGCTGATGACCTCATCAGAAAACTAGAAAACATGTGGAAATGAGCTGCAGCTCGATGAGGAGCTCTGCAGGTGCAGCACCTTCCTTGTCCTCCTGACATTCTCCAGCAACAGCAAACCTCATTAATCTCTAAAAACAACAATCTCCATACCCTTCAGAGAGGGGGAATGTACAGCAGCTAGGGAAGTAATTCACAGCAAAACATCTTTCCTCAGACTTTTCCGTGTATGGCCTTATCTTCTTTCAGCCTTTAAGTAACTCCCTCTGAGAAGCAAGTGGTAACTCTTTTTTAGAATGACCAGACTGATGCAGGCTCTGAAAAAATCCCTGTCTCTATGAGTCACTGTTAATCCCCTGCCTCAAAACATACCCCCTCTGTACCATAGGAGCACTCATATGCTGTACAGCCAAAGACTAGTCATTTAACCACTCAAAAGAGGTTAAAAACCTCAAGTTTAAAAAAAATAACCCAACTCAAGAAGTTAAATGACTGGCCTGCAGCTGCACAGCAAAGGTGAGTACCAGATGTGTCTTCTACCAGAAGCCTGCTAACAGAGAAAACTGATTTTTAATAACTAAAACATGTAAATATGCTTCATGGTTCCACTGGTTCATGACCAGGAAACACAAATAACCCACTACTATGACCAGTTGTTAAATAAAACAAGCCATGTTTTTCCTGTGCATACGAAAATATGGTCTTATGCACAGATTGTTGCAGTTTTCTTGTTCTAGTTTTGTTTGGTTTTTTTTTACCCCTCCTGAATAGGACACCTTAATAACACACAATAAAAAGGACCTTAAACCTCCAGCAGAGAAGATACCTTTATCTTGCCTTAATTTGTACTGCTTGTATCAGAATGGCATTTTTAAGATTAAGACGAAGAGGTATAAATGTAATCTCTCCAGAGTTAAACCAAGCTACCTGTGGGCTTGATGTTCTCATGATTTGCCTCGGGAAAACAAATCTTTCATCCTTATCTATGTATTTCTTTGCTAATTAAAATGCATGGACTACTTTAAACACTATTTACCCAAGGGGCCTTCAGCAGTGCTCTTTCACCATTAAAAAAAAAAAAATTGAAAAAGAACATACCAGTAGCCGAAGGTTTTAAAGATGCCACATACAAAAGCTACTCATTAATATTCCTGAAGAGTAATATTATCAAAGCAGGATATTAACACTACAGGTCTAGCTATACAAAACAATTGCCAATCTAAACACATGGCAACAAGTGAAATCAGAAGCAGTCGGAGATAGTCACGTAGAATGTTCTCAGATCTTGTCGGCTGTTGAGGAGAGCTAAGTAATTCAATGTCACGATTTGCATTTTTCCCTGGGTATTCCCAACACGATGCAGAAAACCCTGCAGCTGTGAGATAAAATTATCCAAAGCAAATTGGGGAGGTTTGCAGTGCTCCTAGCAATGATTCTGTTATATTCTAAATTCAATTAGAAAGGGAGGCAGCTAAAATAGCAGCACCTTGCTGATGAAGCAAATCTTTCCCAGACTGAAGGATAAAGCAGTATTTCTGAAGTCTGTTCATGCAAGAGATTTTACAAAGCCTGACAGCAACAAACCCAAGTACAAGTTCTCCCAATATCCTTTGCTTCTGCTGGCTTTAGGTCAGCCCAGAAACATTAATTATGGGTGGGGACCTGCAATTGCAAACAAATGAGTGATCAGATCTTTCTGGTTTTCTGCTTGTCAGCCAGCTTGCCTTTATCCTATTTCAAGACAATGCATTTCGCTCTGTGTTTGCAATAGATTAGGGCCATGCATGTGATCAGTTCATCAGCACAGCAACACGCAGGAAATTATGAAGCAAAGGAGCTCACACTCTTGGAATAACAGCAACTCTGTAAAGTGGTGAGTGCCATGAAAAAGTCAGCTTTTGCCACAGACTGCCCTTCATTATTCTTACTTTTACTCATATACTCATTTTACCGATGGCAGATTGAGATGACAACAGGTTACTGAGTCAAGGCTACACAGCATATCAGCAGAGAGGTGGAGGCCAGAAAATTGCATTCTTGCTATTTTCTCCTTGGTTTTCCTCTGTAAACAAAAGCACTCCCACTTCCTTTAACACAAAAGTATTTTTAGCAGACTTGCTGTGCAGTTGACCAATTAGGAATTCTTCCACATTAAGCCACCTTCAGAGATGGTTAAGCGTGAAACTAAGTTGATGGTTAATTCTGAAGGGTCTCTATTTAAGTAAGAATGGAGCATAATTATTTCTGAAGATGTGATTCCTCTGGGATAGATATCAGCTCTGTGTGTGGCTCTAAAATGATTGCTATCATCCTCATTATGATATATCATCCTTACTACATTGTAGTGCCCTTCAGCCTAGTACTCACAGGCCCTTAAGGAAAAGGTTCTTCCCCCAGAGGGTGGTGGGCACTGAACAGGCTCCCCAGGGCAGTGGGCACGGCCTCAATAGAGCTCAAGGAGCATTTGGACAACTCTCTCAGGCACAGGGTGGGATTGTTGGGGATGTGGGATTGTGCAGGGCTGGGAGTTGAACCTGAAGGGTTCTTGTAGGTTTCTTCCAACTCAGGATATTCTGTGATTCTCTCAGACACTGAACAAACCCATCTCAGAAAGACAAGTCCTGCCCCAGACCTTCTGTTCAAGGGTGCTAAACAAACTGAGGGACTACATCCATATTTTACAATCCTGTTTCTGTCTTGTGTCATGTTCTCCTTCTGAAAGGAAAGCTACCTTGGACCACCTTGGGATCCTGCAAAAGTGAGAGCAAACCAATCAGTAACTGAAACCTTCTGCCTAGACAGGGGAAAGAGTAAAATGCTAGAATCAAAATCATCTTATGTGCAAGTAACAGGAGAGCAGAGATCTGAGAGGACTTTCAAAAACTGGAATCCATTTTAACAGCCAGAATTAACTGACAGCATAAATGCAACCACTTCAGCTGTTTACCAAGAGACTGGTGCATACAAATCAAGGATGTTCAGTGTCTAAATGCTAATACCTTCATAGACTATGCAAGCACAAATTTGCACCGAGAAGAACTTGAAGCCACTTCCTTTAAACTTTAACAAACGTGACTGAGAGAAAGGAAAATGAGAAAGGCAACATGAATATTTCAGGGTACACATCCTGAACGCTTTGGTGCAGCTGCACAACTCCAATTAAATTCAATAGGAAATTCACATCTAAAGTCCTGAGCACTGCTTTGAAAAGTCTAAGGGTTTGATGTCCGAGTATGACTTTCAGAGTCAATTGCTTTTGCTCAGCAGAAACCTTCACAGAAGAATGAAGCACAGCCTCTCCTCTTACAGAAAGAGGAGGCTGAAGAGAGCAGGAAGGGAGGAAGGAAATTCAGAGTAGATATTGGCATAAAGATTTGTCCAGCACAGTGTCTAAGGAATCACACTAAAACTATCTATAATGGAAATGATACAGAGAGGTCAGGCTTTGGCTCTTTTGCTACCCAACATCAGAGATGACTCAGAAACAATTTCCATTTTGTTTGAACCAGTAAAGCCCAATCGGATGAAGGACGCTCCTGAATAAAAGGATCCACGGCTGATCCAATTCTAATCAGCACAATGATAATTCTCTTACCTCCAGCAGGATTAATCTGATTGTTTGAATAAACGATTTGGTCCATCTTTTGGAAGCACACAGAGAGACCAGATGTCTTTGGATGTGCATGTGTAGGTGCTTCACTGTGGACCAGGGTGTGCTTTTGAAGATGCTGTCATGATTATCTCCTTTTTCTGGGCTTTGGTTCCCATCACAGCCTGTCCCTTGAGTGCCCTATTTTGTTTTGGGGTAAAGTTAGGCTGAAAGATACACTCCAGGAGCTCACCTACTGCTCTCCAGCAAACCAGTCAGGCTACAGCAACCTGAAATAAATCCTCTGAAATGTTTGTAGTGTGGAGGCTGGAGCTGCAGCACCATTTTTTGCTCTACAGATGTGTCCCCATTGAAATGCACTACCATTAGTAAGGGCAGTACTTTCAAGGCCTCTTGAGCATGGTCACTCCTGTGTCCATAGCCAGAAAGGTTTATACTTTATAAGCATTGCAGAGCCTGGAACACCATCATTCTTTTGTATATGACAAGTCGGAGTCTACAAATGACTGTGTTGATTTGCAAAATTCCAATTAAAAAGGACCATTTAAACCAAACTGTTTCCAGTAGGAATCACATAAACTGGCATGTTCCCCTCCAACTCAGATGTGACAAGTGACAATTTTTTGTCTCAATATTTTTGCTCTGAAGTCGCTTTCTCTTTCCATAATTTTTAGTAATTTGTGTTATTTCATGACATGTCTGTGGCATCGGATCTGCATATCACATATTTCAGGTTGTCATGTCACATTCCGCAAGACTACTGCTGCCACGTCAAATCATCACAGAGCAGAGCAGTTGCTTTCCTTTATCATTAAGGGCAGCTGCTACTCTGTACAAATTGAAACATCAATATACTGCAGGAAGGTTCCAGGCTGCTGAAAACAGTTGCTCCTGAAATTAGTACACCAAATGCTTATCTTTTTTGCTTGTTCAAAGTGTTAACCTGTATCACTTCAATATAGACAGGAGGCATTTTGTTCAAAGAAACAAAGCGAAGGAAGTTCAAATATCCAGAGTCTGGTTTTCAATGTCTAAACAGACAAAAATAATGTGGGGAAAGGTCGTATTTTTAGACACTTTTGTATCTAAAGGTACATGAAGAGATCACAGAACTATTAATTGCAGTCACAGAGGAAGCCTTTGACATATCTGGAAATTTAGGCTTGCATCATTTGCATCCCACTGCAGTGCTTTAACCATAAACCATTCATCCTGGCACAGCAACGAATTAGACGAAGATAAAAGACGAAAAGAGAGAAGTCAGTAAGATTACACACACTGGAGTAATTGTTTATATTTCAATTTTTTCCCTGTCAATTGCTCAAGTGGAGTTGAATAAAATAGGATTCAGAAAATAAATCTCCTCACAGATATTGTCGAAAGGGTCATAAATTCCAATTCCCTTAGAAACCTTAGTCTGGGGCCTTTATTCAGATCTAGGAAAACTGCAGACACCAGACATTGTAGATTATCCCCAGTTCAACTTTTGAGTGAATAAAGATGTCAGAAGAGATCAAATACATCATATTATGCTGTAGAGGCAAGACAAAGGCTAAGAGTCACTGTGCAAAATCATCAGTGCAGGGACTGCGTGAGCACAAGGCCCATTCGACAGGGACATGCTTCAGCGTACACACGACTTCTGCTCAAGTGTAACAGCCTTCAGAGTGACTACAGGATGGAGGAAGGGCTGTAATACCCTCTCTGCACAACCCTTTCAATAGCACAGCAATAGCAGCATCTGTGACTGGAAGACAAGACTTACCAAAGGTGCAGACAGAAGAAAAATGAGGAAAAAATGAAGTTGCTTTTGTTTACGGGAGCAAAGAGGCTACAAATATATAGCTTAAATTTATATTTGTTCTCTTACTTTTCCATGCCAAACATATGCAAAGAATGGAGGATGGGGAAAAATCAAGTTTATGGCCACAGTCTCCTACCAACAGCTTCTCAGAACAATTCAAATTTAGTTTTACATTAAGTGCACTGCAGTACTTGGATCACAAGTTCACAAGGGCATTGAAGTAGTTTGCATACAAAATAAACAAGCAAACAAAGCAGAGGGAAACTCATGAAAAGAGAAATTTGGGAAAGCAAAAGAAGTGCAGAGTGATCAGACAGCAGAAAAGCATTTTTCACAAATAGCTTGACTGTCCCCTTTTTCTTCTCCGTTTCCAAACTCAAGATATGGGCCAAACATCATCAGAGTAACAGACACTGATCTATTATAAGACATTCCTCTTGAATACTGGCAGGAAAAAACAGGCCCTACAGCTTCCCTCTCCAAAGAGGATTCAAACCCAGCCCTCCAACGCAGCTGTTGTGCAGAGCAGACACTGCTTCCCATCAGGGGTCTCTGGGTATCAACTCTCCCTTGCCCAGAGGCTGGGACAGGCCAGCAGCACCCCGTGTTGGTACAGCCACTGTCAAATGGGGACATGTGACAATCTTTTTCAGCCCGAAAACTACAAGAAATTATTTTAGGAACATGAGCAGCATTACCAGGGGATTTTTCTGCTAGCAAAAACATTCAAGAGCTGCATGATCTGGGTAGCAAGATGATCCTGCTTCAGCTTTTTTTTTATTGGATTGGAAAAACACTGATTAAAAGTCAGTCTTACACGTCAGTGTAAGCTAACCTTCTTTTGCACTCTCTTTCTCAGCAGACAGCAACTCTACCTTTGAAGATAACCATTCATGCATAAAATTACTAATAGAGACCATCTATCTGACAAATGTCTGTTCCTTAATAATTTATATCACTTGATCTATTTTCAAAGGTTAGTCTTACATTTAAAATTACAGTTCTGAATAGGTCAGCCTGTTACTTAAAGATAAATTACTCCACCTCTTCATGTTACAGTGTTGTGTTTTGATAATGACAGGCTTTTTATTCCCATGTTTTCCTCTTCCTTCTCAGAAGCAGCATAGCAAAGCACCAGCACAACATACCTTGCCCATACCTCCATGTAGCCCCATTTTGATTCTTTCTGACTAAGGCAGTCTGAGCATCACCAATTTACCATCCTTTACCTGCTTTTAGCAAAGACTTAGGAAAGATTCAGCACTCCAGGATGAAAAGATGAATCAATGATGCGTGATAGGACTAAGCTTAGTCATGCTGTGTGTGGACTAAAATGCTGCATAACCAATACCATTAAGTTCATTGTAATTAAAGGATAATTTCTGCTCTCTTTTAGATAGATAAAGCAATAAAATGACAATGTTTAAAGAGGAAATGCCAGTGTAATGCTCATGCATTTAACAACTACCCAGGAGATATACATTGTAAATATACTTATAACAGAGAAATTCCTACTGTTTTATATACAGAAGCATTTTGTGATAGTAATTTCATACCACTGAATAGTCTGGAAAGTTACTGGACCACAGAATACTTACTTTTTTTCTTTTTTTAAACACATGGTATTTTTCTATGATTGTGAAGAACTGTCAGGTTATAACAGTTTGTCACATATCTTATTACAAATACATCTCTGAATTGCTGAGGGTGAAAAGCTCTTCTCAGGCAACCCAGACATCTGCACACCAGATTAGTGCACCCGTCTGTTAGCTCTGCAGTAGCAGGATGAAAGGAAAAAGCAGTGTTTGGAGTCTGTGGACCTTCTGCATCAGCTGCACGAGTACAGAACTCCAGGAACAGCGTCCAGCAGCGAGAGGGCCAGGAGAGGAGTGACATCTCTCCCAGCACAGAGCTGCTCTCTAGTGTGATGTGGCCTGAGACAGGACAGAGTCCCATCCTGCCACAGAGACCATCTGGACAGGGCAATGGAGACAGAAAGCAGTCATGCAGGGGAGCTGTTGGGTCTTATGTAGCATGCAGCAATCCGGAGGGACTTCTCCAACTTGTGCTCCTTATGCAACAGCTCAATAACTAGCCTTTGCTTTGCAGATAAAAATGAAATGAGAATCTACATTACCCCTTGAAAACAGACTCAGAGGTCCACTCTGTTTCGCATGAAACCAGTGCAGTTAATGAAATTGTCTCTATTGTTTCTGGCCTGTATACCACATTCTCCCCAGAGTTAACCAGGACAAGCTTAGGAATTATACATCCTTTTCAAATATGATTTCCTGAGGCCCCTTTAAAGTAATGCACATATACAATATATGTATGTGAAGAGTAAGAAGTCAAGAATTCCAGCTCAGATACTACACAAACAGGCATCCCCAACATCAGGTTCAGGGCACAAATATGAGCAATTATCTAGAGGCAAATTATTCACAACATTTGCTGATAAACAAATCAGTTACACATAAAGAGACCAACCAACTTCAGCTACAAAGGTTCCAAATTCCTTTTGCAGATGCTAGCCAGGAGAGAAGAACCCAGCCCAGCATCTGAAGAGCTATCAGGGTCTCAGGACAGAGCTGCTTTTGTCTGCACAGCCTATTTAATGTGCATAATGCACCACAGGACTTTCAGAAGACAAGAAAACACCTCTAATGCTCAGACAGTCTGTCCTTTACCTACACAGGCTCTAAGTACTGAGTTTCCTGAAGCATTTGGCTCCTGTGTGACCCTTCATCTCCAAACTAAGCAGGCTTCAGACATCCCTAGGGAGACCACCAAAGGCACACAAAGAGAAAGAATGGATGAAATGCATATTCCGTATTTTTTTAGCTAAACAGATAGGAAAAGCTGCAAGCAAATGGTATATTCCACTGCCAGCCAGCACATCAGATCTTCCATATAAAGAAGAAACAAAAAAGGAAGATTCCAGAGCCTCTGTTTGCTGTAGGGGGTCTACCCCAATGTAAAGGTTCAGGAGAGGCAAGAGTGGTACAGGAAGCTGCAGCCCACAAGGCAGGACTACACTAGTGCAAGAGATGGTTTTACTCCATTGGCAAATTTGAATTGTCAGATTCAGTCCATCCATTATTATTTTCTTGAAGATGGTTGTGACATCTAATTCTTGGAGGGCTTGTAAAGCTTGAAAAAACCACATCTTAACTACAATTTAAAACACTTTAAATGTTTTAAATTATATGGATTTCCCCAGATCACCTTCCCCAGAGTAAACTAATTCAGATTGCCTTAAGTACAGCCCTTTCAGCAAACTGTGACCAATGCCTCCACCTTTCCTGTGTCAGCATTAGTCCCATTCTTGCCATGGAAGAATATAGGTTCAAATAAAAACCAGACAACCAGAATACAAGCACCCAAAACCCACAAACAAAACCCAAACCAAACACACACAAAAAAAATCAAACCCAAAAAATTCCCCCAACCAAACCAAATAAAAGAACATTTCAAACCAACATATCATAACAGCATCTCCAACCCATGCTCTGGTTTCTCCTTGCTAATCTATTTTAGTAAGAACTGGACAAGACAAAGCCTGATGCCTGCAATCCTCCCAGCCCAGGTGGAGTCCCATTTTTTAGCCAGCAATCCCTTATTTCCTGTATCTAGAGCCTGTTCTGATTCTCCCAGCTTGAGACCTCGTTGGCCTTTCCTTTGCCATGGCTCTCACTGTGCAATTATCTACATTTGCTCACTTGTTCTGTGATCATCCAGAGGCCACACTGTAGGATCTTTGTTGCTTTACCCTGCACCAAATCCTATCAGTTCCAGTGCTGTGGCTGGCAGGGCAGGCTCTCATTCCTTAGTCACCCTCTCAAATGCCAAGGCACTGAGATGCCAGCACTGTCTGGTCGCACCCAGAGCCAATTACATTAACGTCCTGCCAACCTGGGGGTTTATCTGCTCTCAGGAATTAATTTCTGTTTTGTTGCAATGCACAACCAAAGTTTTAAGTTCCTTGGCCAATTTATTACAATTAGTCTTTCTGCAATGCATTTGGACTTCCTTATAATTATCCCTCAGAGGCTGTGGGTCTGGGAATTGCTCTGTGCACTGCTCTGCTTCCCCAGTTCCCACACTTCGGCACAGAGGCAAATGCTGCTTTCCACCCCCATTCCCTCCTGTACGTGTAAATTGAGCAAATTGAAGCAGCACTCAGGCACAGGGGGTGGGAGATGAACTGTCAGGCTGACAAACACGCAGCTCAGGTAGTTTCTCCACTTTGGAAAGTTTATTCACAATACATTTCATTTGATCGAATCCTCTTTACTTAGTTTGTCTGTTCATTTTCTGTCTGTCATCTCAAGCAGTTAGAAGAACAACCCTACAATGTATTTTCCCACAGAGCTTGCCAGAGTGCCCCCACATGGGTAATCCTCTCCAAGAGGAACGTGGGACCCATCTGGAGGATGGCCCAATGTCACCATCACAGGAAGCAATTCACTGAACTCTTCACATCTATTAGCATCTAGATCTTTCTAGGAAAAGTGGTAGGAACAGTATTAGGGCATCAGTCCTGCTGGGAGACATGTAGAAAGGAAGATTTTAAAGTGTTTAAATAAGGAAGGGAGAAGACTTCAAGAGGTGCTTCTTGAGGGTCACACTTGGGGTAGGCTGACTCAGGGCTGCAAGTTAAGGATTTGTGAAAACCAAGCTCCCATTAGTTCACAGGCTAGCAATCCCTTTTTCTTTCTCTGCAGGAGACAAAAGTCAGAATGAATTCTAAGGTGGCCCTCAGCAGGACCTCCCTGGTAGACAGCAAGGCCAGCTACCCTGAAGACAGGTTTGCAAAGTCTGGTTTCTCCAATACAGAAGCATTAGTCCTACATTACCAAAGTCAACATATATAGAGTACCCAAAATCCTTTGAGGGACTGCTAAGCATTAAATTTAACTAAGCATAAATTACACATGGTCAGTATATTTTGACTGTACCTATTTCCTTTCCTGATCCTTTTCTCAACCTTAGAACAAACTTCTTAGTTACTAGCCTACCCAAAATTACATGGCAAGCTCATACATCATAAGAGTTATTTACTCTGTGGTACTTGCAGTGTCAGAGCTAACTCTATTCAGTCTATAGTTAGCCCAAGTGTTTCAGAGAGAATCATATGGTCATGACAGGCAAGAGTTCCTCACAGCTTTCAAACAGGCATCAGTGTGCATCATGTCATACTGCTTTTATTTCCTGGAATGTTTAATTCCATGGCTGCACATCACATATGAGTTGTTTGGGAAAGGACCATGTTCACATTCAGGATCTGTTTGCTTCTCTGACGGTGTTTTGATGCAACTGTCTCAGCCATTTCACCTTCAACTGGCCCTCTTTCCATAGATGACCAATCATCCAAAACACCTGAGAGATTTTAAACCTCCTTGATCTAAGGGAAGTGGATGAAAAAAGACATAATGCAGGCAAATATCACATTTGTGTCACTGACTGAAACACTGCTGCCAGGATGCATTATTCAGTACCTTACAGACCTACTGATATAACCCTGAGCTGAACTCTCCTCAAAAGATCAGCCATCCATGGCTTTCCCACAGCAGGTAAAAAGATTTACTGCCACAACTCTGGGGTTGGAGAAAGGAATACCTACCTACTCCTGTGTGCCCACACAGCCCTCGGAAATACATTATATTGCCAGTAACATGTCTACTTTTTGCCTCATGGAGAATTCTCAATTGTGATTCTGTATCTATAGAGAAAGAAGTCCTGACTGCAGTCACTGGAATAAAGCTGGTCTCCTACTTTGCTTGGAAGTCTATGCTTTGTGTCAATGAAAAATATGAGAACACGCCATTTCTTTTCCCACGAACATGTTATTACTGGTAAAATACTAACAAAGAGAGCAGAAACAATGCTGCCAGCTCACATGTTCAATCCTGGTTTTACTTCACATCATCCCATAAAGCTGGAGAGAGCAGCAGGGCAGTGGCTGTTGCCTGAGCAGCCCTTTCCTGTGCCCTGAATCTGGGAGTACAGATAGAGCAGGACACAATTGTGTCCTGTCACATGCACAGCCTCACCTCCCATCTGACTGAGAGAAAAGATACTGGCAGGTTCTGATCAGGCTTTGCCCTCCTTGTTCCTCTTAACTGGCTTTCTGCTAGAATCCATTTTGGGGGTAATGGAAAGGAAAATTGAGTTAGACCTTTTTAAAGGGTTTGCTAATGAATTTATTCATGAAAGGCTTCAAGGCCTGAGTTTTCCATCAAACACCAGCACAGGCTTCGTTAACCAATGCTCACCTTAGAAAAGCAAAGATGCTGCTTTCCTCTTGCTTCAGTACCTTTTTACATGTCTTAGCCATGTACTGCCCCTGGAGAGTATCAGACCATCTCCCCCAGTAATGAGATCAGCACAGGGTAAATCCTAACCATCTCATGCTTCAAAACATCTGCTTTGCAGCTACAAGACACCATATGCCAAAAGTCAAAGCTCTCCATTGCATTCTCTTACAGTTCCTATGAATGTCTAGAGATACAGAAATATCCAATGTTGTTTGGTCTTTTTGAAATTTAAATTAAAAACTATGCCAGCCAATCTGTATTAAGCATAAGAAATACCTTATTAAAAGCCAGAATGAAGACTGGTTACTCTGGGAATGACAGACCACACAATCTGTTACAGAAACCTGTGGGAACTGTGAACTCAACCCTCGTGTCACAGTGAGGACAAAAGGCAAAAAACAGGTCATGAAGGTACATAAGCCATTTCTGAAACATCCTCTCACTACAAAAACCTTGCCACAGCAACCCAAGGCCAAAAAAA
>VXBX01008145.1:759644-848977 GCA_013400415.1 Scytalopus superciliaris | reverse complement strand
AAAAAAAAAAAAAAAGTGAAGAAAACCAAATCAGACTTGTGTGGCTGAGGGAATCAGCACTGAGCAGCTCTGCAAAAGGAGTCTCCTAATGAGGGATTTGTCTCACCACGAGTCCCCTGTGCCTTGCTGGAAATGGCTGTGTCAGCAGAAGTCCCACAGTGCTCGGTGCTGCCCAGCTCAGCACAGCACTCATTACTTGGGCTTCACACAAGCACATGCTCATCTTAAAGCACATAAAGTTGCTCCTGGGAGTTGGACAGTGGAAAATGTGATCTCTAATACCACAATAACAAGGGGATGTGGGAATTGGAGAGAAGTCCTCTCCATTGCCTTGTTTAAGGGAGGCATAAAAAGCAGTGCCTTCCTTCCAACACCCCCAGCAGCTACTGGTACTTAGAGTATTGGTGTCACTGGTGTGCTCAAATCACATACTCTGCAGCTCAAGGAGCAGATGCAGCAGCCAAGAGCACTTAGAGGGCAGTCTCACATGAGCCCTCCACCATCCAACACTGGATTCTGAGAGATGGGGATTTTGCATCCTGTCACCTGGAGGAGATTCAGATACAGGGTGCTCTGGCAGCTGTGAGGACAAAAAATAAAGTGGGAACTCATCTTCCCCTTGCAGCAGCCTAAGGGTTACAGATGTAGCAGGAGGTTATGTCTGGAATTCTGACCAGCAGAGCTGGTCAGATCAAAACACAGAGCCAAACACAGCCCTTCTAAGTTACCTTTCCTGCCACTCAACTTATCCACCATGTGATCAGAACAGAGCATATGACACATGCAGATGATTAATGACAGCAATAATTAAGAAGGTGGCTGATTTTCACATGTAAAGTCCCTGCTGCTCCCCTCCAGACCTCGGCTTCTCCTGCAGTCAGGTAACTCCTGATGATCCCTGCAGCAGTGATTTATCTTGCTATCAGTGAATGCATTGGATATCTCATTTCCTGCTGCCTGGGGATTGCAGGCCTCCATCCTAATCAAGAACTTGCAGAGCAGATAAGCTGCTCGGGTTTAATGTCTGAACCTCTTGAGTTGCTGGGAAAAAAGTTTGGTAGAGGGTGTAGAAGCACCAGGGCAGACTGAAACAAGATGGGCTTTCACAAATCTTTTGTTTAAGAGATGGATAGAATATTCTAAATGATAATGGTTTTGGCCAACCCAAACCATCATCTTTAGCAGATTTTTTTATTATCTTATTTGTGTGTTACTAAACATTTTTTGTTCAATCTTTCAAACTGACAGTACTACAAGAAGTATCCAAGATTTACAGTTATCTTGTTAGAAATAAAGTAAATTTCAGAAACTTACTGAAACCAACAGTGAAGTCATGTAGTAGTCCAGACAGAAGTGAAGTCCAGAGGAACAGAGCAAGCAGCAGGGAACGGCAGGAGGTCCCTGGAGAGTAAGGGGGGCAGTGTGTGCTGCTCAAGAGCCCTTCAGATGGATTTTGCTGGGCTCTCCCCATGCTCTTCCCAGGACCAATGGCAGAACCAAACCTGGAATGAGGTGCCAAGAAATGAGCTAATGCCTCAAAGTCATCCAAGACTGAAAAAGGCTGGATGGGACACAAGATTTCATGGCACGTAGAACACAACCATAACGAAGTGATGTGAAAGATGCAAAAAGACAAATCTAAAAGCTTTGGCAATCTTTCCTCCATCAGGCAAACAGATATTGGCATCTATGTCTGCTCAGGCTTTACCTTGTGAATAATTGATGTATTTCCATGTGTTTTTATTCAAAACTGACTTTGAAGTTCCAATCTCCGATATTTCCTGATATTCTTAAGGATTAGAAGTTGTTAATTGTGATTTATAACCAGCAAAGAATCTACATTAACAGAAACTTGGGGGGAGGAAAGGGAGCATGTAAAAGAAAGAGTGAAAGGAAAAACAAAAGACATCTCTAATAACCGTGGCAGGAACTAGACAGACATTTCCTTCACACTGAGCTGTCAGTAAGTAAAAACATATTGTGGCAGGCTGTAGTTTACCTATGCTTGTGTGCAGGCATCTGAGGCTCAGTGGGACTAATTACGAAAATATGATTATAATGGATTAGTAATTCTGTCAATCAGACACATGCATGTGGTAACAAAAAAGCAGTGGGTAAAAATGCCACAGGACAGGAGAATTTAATGCTCTGGGTTAGTACCAAATATGTGACTCGTGGGAGAAAAAGATTTGACTTCTGCTGGAGGAGAATTGTTGGGATTATATATTAATAAGAAAACATGGATCAGACCTATGGCTCAAAAAAGCACTAAAACCAGCTGTAAAGACATTTTTACTCCTCCTCTCTAAAGATGGCTTTGACTTGCCTGGAGATGGTATGATTTCAAGCTGCACTAAAAGTTTGCAGGCAAAACTGGTAAATCTCAGTATTACATGTGCCTGCTGAGTCAAAAGAAAGGGTGTCAACTCAATTTCATTTGTCTTTGAAATCACATTCTGGAATCAAAGAACAAGAAAACTTGGGGGAAGCATTGCAATTTAAAATTGAAGAAGAAAAGGACAGTGTCTTTGGATCCCTTTCCTCCCTCACCCATATCTGGGTTTGCTACTCAGAACCCTGCGGGAGTGCTGGACTATGGTCAGGATGTCTCAGGGAAGGCAGCAGAGGACCTGTCCCCTGTCTCCTTATCTGTACAAAACCACCATAAAGTCATTTATTCTGCAAAACAACGGGATGTTTGTAAATAACTGCAAGCACTTTGAACTTCATCCTCTGCTTTACAGCTCTGCCAACCTACACATTAATATATTTTATTACAATTTTTGTTCCTTGTTAGCTCAGGGGGCCTGAGGCAGCCCCCGTGTTTCTGGATCACTCTGGAAGGCACATGTTGCTGCAGAGGAAGGAGCCCTCTCCTGGCTCAGCCTCTGCAAACTGAGGGGAGCCAAACACAGCTGGGATCAGATCTGTCTGCAGCTCCCTGGGAGGCTCGGGAGCACTGCCATCCAGAAAATTGGGATGTTTCAGCTTCCCCAGCTTTTTCCTTTGCACTGGGGAGGGTGAGGATGGGAGACTAATGGGGACCAGCTTGTCAGGTTATAGCACCAGATAACTGCCAGAGCATTGTTGCTGACTTGATGATAAAAATACCATCTCTTTCTTACAGCTGATACAAAACCAGCCAATTAAAGTCCTTCTCCTAATCCCAGATGGTTGCCTCAGGTACTGGTACCAAAGATGAAGGATGAAGAATTTGTACAGAAAAATGGACTGAAAACATTGACCATAGAGCAAGACTCTGACAAGACACAAAACAGATCAAATGAAGAAAAAAATATCTGTATATTCTTGGCCTTTGCTTTGCCCTGCCACTTCACAGGTGCTTCAGGATGCACTGTACCAATAACTGATGAGACAGAAAAGGAAAACACAAGCACCAAACTGAAATACAGAGAATAACTCAGATTAGTTTTGCACTCTCTTGTGCTATCTCCTTGTTTTTCCTCAAATAAAAGTGCATTTTATCCATTGGAATTGCTCTGAACTTATTCCTAAGACTGCATTCAGGTGTTGGGTTTGAGCCTGACAGTGGCACCTCTGCTAGGATGGAGAAGACAGAAAGGAAGCAAGCTAACAAAGTCACCAGCTAAATACATAACAAAAAAAGTGCAAGTTCAAATGGAAGACTAGCTTAATTTTGAATATAATTTCTATCCTACAGCCTAGCAGGTAGAGAGACAGACTTCATGCTGGTAAAGGCTCAATTAAAAAAACCAGAAAAATCTGAATATCTGACCCATAAAAATGTGCTCCTGGCCCCAATCTAAATTACTGACAAGTAGGAAGTGCCACCAGGAAAAGAAAAAGATTATAAAAATACAATAAAATGATAAATAAAATGATAAATAGGTGAGAGTAAATTCCACCTGGCTGGACTGGCACTTTGCTAGACCAGGACTTGCCTCTCCCTTCAGCCAAGGGACTGAGAGCGACTTTGCCCCATCATTTGGACAACAAAAAGTGACACCGACAGTTCCCTGCACAACCTCACCAAAAACCTATTTGAAAACAAATACTATGGAAAGAAGAACCAAGGCACAGTGAGATGAACCCTGAGCATGTGGTCTTCTCCTTGCTGTGAGCAACTTCTTTCACCACCTTCTGCTAAAAAAATTCCCATTGCTTCAGCAGCAACAGACTGAGCGTCAGCTCAGTGGCTTCAATGTGAGTTCCTTCCCAGGTAGCACAAATTAATGGATTTTCAAAAGCAAAAATATATGAAACTTTAGCATCTACATGTTTTGAGCAGATTCTTGGGGCATCAGTTCCAATTTGGACTAGTCTTTATGTAAAAACAGGTGAGCAGTAAGCACAGATGTGCTGTCACTCTTCTAGAATAACTTCCTTCCACAAACAAGTTTCTCCCTGCTGAGCATTTTCAGAACCTGCTACTTACTATTTGTCCCTAAATGAGCAGCTGAGGGCCCCTACGTGACCTGTACTGTGATTTCAAGGACTTTCCCTGAGCTTTTGCTTCAGATTAAGTAATTCACAAAATGGAATTTTTCTGCAGAAGTGGAATGGCTGTTGCTGGAGGGGAAAAATAATTAATTCAGCTCATTTTGAGACATCACTGTTGTTCAGACGAAGAGCCAACAAAGGCACTATGTAAGCTGCAGCAAAACTTATTAAAATATTATTAAATATGATTGTTTGGTAAAATGCCATCATGCTGATAAGGGCATTTTGGATGACACTGAACCCAGTTCACGTATGGTGTTCCTCAGTCCACTGCATTTTATGTCAGAGACAGACTTTCAAAAATCCTTGCTAGCTTTTTGAGGCCATGGTAGGACATTTGTCCCTATGCCTGCTCAATGTGCATTTACACTGCCCTCAAGTCCCTACCTGTCAATAGCCCAGCCCTGACATGGTTTCCAGAATGTTCCACTGCAAGTCACCCAAAAAGACCCATTAAAGTCATTTGGACTTGGAACAGCCTGTGTTACAAGTGGATGCACCTGCAAGAGCACGAGTTGTTAGAACCATTGAGCAAGTAATTCTGAGGACAGCAGATTTACATTTGGTTTTAGTAACATGTAGGGTTTAAAGCCTTGTCATTTTTGTGCACAATGCAAACATGCTCGTTGCTTAATACAAGCAGACAAGGCAATTAAGTCCTGGTGGTCACTGATGAGACTGACCCATGAAAGGAATGGGGTGATGTTCCTGGCTAGGAGTTTTCCTCTCCTGGAGGTGCAGGGCCTCCTAAGTGGTAACTAAGGGATAATCTCTGATATTAGTATCACTTTGATCAAGATGCACCACCATAGGGCCTAAATTTTAGACAGCAAAGTTTAAAACTATCACTTTTCATGAAACTTTCAGAAAAGAGGACTCTCAACACTTCAGCTTTCCTTTCTCCACTGGCAATATGTTTGTGTGCACCTTGAATTGGATTATTTAGCCAAATCAAATACTCGAGTATTGATGGAGCATTAGGATGTAAATAGTTCAGATGCTGATAATATCACATATTTCTTTGTCCTGCTGAAAAGATAAATTCAGTGTGCTACTTGCACAGGCTCTCCCATGTGTCTGACGAGACTAGTTTCATGTATTTGGTGGCAGACACAAGTGAGGTGATGGAAGGAGCCAATTTTGGGAAGGACATTGGAGATTAATCAGCAGGTGCTCTCCCTCCATGGACACGTTCTCTGCTGAAAGGCACAAGCCCACTCAGAGACCTGCTTCACAAAATCCCTGCAGCTATTGCAGAGTGCAAGCCAGAGGCCAGTTGATTAGAAAGGCACTACAGGATTGATTTCGGGTCCACATCTTACATTTCAAGTGAGCAGTATTTGAAACAAAGCTTTAAAGGGAACCCAGCTCAGAGAGCAGAGAACAGACCTGGGGCAGCAATCACATACCAGTGGACGCTGCTGTAGAGCTGGGAGCTCTGCCAGCTCCTGTGGGACACTCACCAGATGTGCCCAGAAGCTGCAGGTACGTGTCTCAGCTATGGGCCAACACCTCCATCAGAGCTGAAATCCAAGCTGGGAACGTGATGCTGCATCCCAGGGTTTGATAGGAAGGTAACACTTGCCACCTCTGCAGAATTTTCCCCCTTGAAGTCAGTGAAGAGTTCCCATCAACATGAAAGGAATCTTGAATGAGTCCCATATTTTTTGCTGGCATCTGACTCTGTTAGAAAGGAACCCTGATAACATTCACCATGAGTCCAATTTACCAGGCACATGGATAGAAACATACCTAAGAGCAATGGAGCTTGTCCAGCAAGCACAAAACTTCTAAAGGGCTCCACTACAGTAGGAAAGTTGGTGTTCATAACTACACTGATGGTCCAACAACTTCCCTGATTTTAGGTAACCTTAGTCTTAAAAACAGTTGATCTTGAATTTCTTAAAGGAAAATGGCAATATCAAAAAATAAATATTCTAGTGCAGAGACAAGGTAGGAAATGTTACAAGGAAAAATCACTGGAAATCATAACTAAACCTCAGCCTCTTGCCATGCTCTTTTCTCTGAAACTATGTCACCATACTTTTACTATTTTCCTATATATCACATTTCTTTTTCTCAGCAGACTCAGGAGCTTTTCTGATATTTCATTACCCCATGAACACAACTACTGCTGTATTAATAACAACAATACTGTTCCTCAAGGACAAATAAATGTATTTTGATGATATCTGAAGCAGAAGTGGGGAAATAACCTTTAGTCCGAGATAAAGGAAACGAAGCAGCATAAAAGAAAGGTGCATAATTAGCTAACATATGAGCAAATGAAATATGTTTTATCATCAAAGGGCTTTTCCTGAAGAAGAGTTTCTGTGTCCAAGTCAATCTGGTTTTCCAGCACTGTGCAGTCTCCTCAAACAGATCCCTTCCTCTATAACCTCTCCTCGCAACTACCCCAATCCAAGGGCTGCCAACATTTACCTGTATCGAGTGTTGTGCTCAGATTCCAGCATTCCCCATTAAAAGGTGAAGTTTCCAATTGCTCATAGTCACAAGTCTCATTCTCATGAGGTAGAATCTTTCTACCTATTTCCTGGCTAACTAATTCCTACAGAGCTTACAGGGACTCCGGTTCAAGGGCTGACTCTGCCAAGGTCAGAGCCCTCCTATGCTCAGTGGTGCCAGATGCCAATTCTTCTCTCCCACTAGAAATAAGAATCAGAAAAGAACCTATTCTCTCTCATTTTTAAAACAGTTTTGCTCAGCTAGAGCTCTGCTACCACCTTTCAAATTATGGCAACTGCTGGTAATTGAAAAAAAAGTGGAGGAGTTTACGACTCCAGATGAGAGCAACAGTCCCTTATTTACAGGGCTACACATTCTGCTATATCCCTACACACCACCAGCTTTCCCCTCTTCCCTTTTCTCTAGGAAAATAGGACCACTCACAGTCTAAAGGAGAACCCTTCATAAGATGCATGGCAGAGTGTGCCTGCAGTTTTTCAAGGCAAAGTAAGAAAAAGATTTTATTGGTATCATTTTATTTCCAGTTAAGTTCCATAAAATCAATCTCTGGGAAGTTCCAGTAGTTGATGTCTGCATTTACAGGCTAATGCAGCGAGCAGGCATAGCTGGAAATAGATAGCTGTAAAAAGAGATAGCAGCAATGCAAATTGAACTGAATAAGAAAATTATACCCTGAATCGTACGACTGTAAAAACAGCAAAGGCAGAGCAAGTAAAACTGAGATATCCCTGCTTAAAGCACGGTTTGTAAATATTGTGGAAGCAGGTATAGTGACAGTGCAGCACTAGAGAAGCAGCAGCCTTTCCTCTAGGAGCTTGTTACATGCTTTTATAACTTAATTTGTATCCAGAGACAACATAAGCCCGAAACTATACAGAAATGCTTATGTGTGCAAAGCTCTAACTGCATGTAAAGACTCTAAACTTAATTTCTTATAGATGAGCTTTGCTGGGTTTTTGAAGTCATATGAAAAAAAAAAGAAAAAAAAAATCAGGTCTTTTTAAGTCTTCAGCTGTAAATTACTATGCATTCCACAAATTCACTTGTGCATTTCAAATTGGACCTCAATCCTTTTGCTTTCTTTGTGGACACAGACCAGGATCCAAGCACGCTGCAAGTTTCAATGTACCATCCCTGCTGAGGAGGCATCACTACAAAGCATCCATAACTCAACCCTTCCCTTTAAACATGAAACAGCGTTTTGAGTCAGGACCTGTGGGCTTTTTCTTAGTTTGGATCCCGTTTTAGCTGCTTCCTAAAGCAGAATGCCTGGAGCATAAATGAGAGGGCAAAAATGTAAGTCAGAGGTATTCTGCTAACTCTGATTGTATTTATAATTCAACTAACCAAAATCAAAACACAGGGAATTTGAAATAAAAGCTATGATTCTCAGGACAGCCCATGGCCCAAAAAGGAGATAGGTCTTTCTTTTTAGCCTCTCATTCCACTTAACAGCTTCCTCTTTTTTAACAGAAATAAATAGATCTGTGCGAAAATTATATTTTTATCTTCCTCCCAATTATACTGACCACCACTTGTTTTATTTATTTCTCTAATATCTCTCTAGTAGTATAGCATGTAGAATTACAAACTTTACTTCAGCTCTTTCCACAGTACCACATTTATCTCCCTTAAAAGCTATTGCACCCTCCAAAAAGATTCTTTTTGAAAAAAAACAGTTAAAGAAATGATTCTGAAGTCTCTTTTAATATTGGAAACATAATTTCATGCCTTGTTTTTTTAATGGAAACAATTTTTCCATGAGCATCTGGCAGAGGAGGATACAAACATCTGTACTCAGAAGGCAGCAAACGCTCGTAGTGCCATTGACTGTGTATATGGCTGTACTGCCAGCAAGTGTAGAATATAATGGAATAAATGCCACTTGCTGTGGTTTTATATGTCAATCTGCACATGTATTTTTGTCAACAACACCGACCAAGGCTCTCTACTTTTGGTGCTGCACATGGTACAAGCCATTGAGACAGGCAGAATGACATGCTGGGAGGTGACTGAGGTTGAGACCAGAATGTTCCCACTGTGCTGATACAGCTGCTTTGCCTTTCCAGCTACAACAAACATACAAACAAAACTAACCAACCAAACAAAAAAAAACCAAAATGAAAAAAAAAAAAAACCCCTCAGCAAATCAATATTCTGACTGAGCTTGCATAAAGCTGGGCTGAGTTTTTCTAAGGCCATCGCCCAGCACACACCTTCTTTCAAAACACTTCCACATAAGAGCTTAGGCCCTGCTTTAAGTTCTGCTGCTCTTGCCATGGTGAGTTCAAGTATTCCAAGTGCCCAGCTGTCCATGACAGGTTGGGAAAGCTAAAAGGAGATGGAATATAAACTTTAGCCCACTGTGGTATTCACTTATCATAAAACCGGGAAAAAGTTGAGTACTTGTGGCTACTGGATGGTCCAAGTTTATCAATGTATCTTCTCTTGCAATATTTAGCAGGATGAATTTTTAACCACAGAAAACTCTCCCTACAAAATGAGCCTATCCCTAATGGCTCACAATTTGCAGAGGTGAGCAAAGAACAATCTTTTGCTACTGAAATTTACCATTCCTTTGGGGGATTCACAACAAATTGTTTTCCAGGTCAATTCAGGCCCCCAATCTGTCTAATCCGTAGAGTTCCCTTGCTAGCAGATGACTGCAATAAAGTTACCTTTCTAATCAGGTCAGAGAAGGCAAAATAATCCCTTTAAAAATGATCATGACCAAAATCCACATCACAAATCTGCCTAGAGCTCCTAAACAACCTTGAGGAAGAAAGTGCCCAGAGAACATCAGCATATTCTGAGAAACGTTGGAGTACTATGGAGGAAAACCACACTTTCTTTTTCTCCCCACAGGCAAGGACTTCCCATGATATCAGTTTGCAATGGGGTTTGTCTTTCATACCCAAAGCATACAAAAGAAAGGACAGCTAAATGACCACTGGATGTCTCTAATAATTTGCATTCTAGGTAGACAGCAGCTTGCAGCAGTTTCCCTTTTCTTGGGCACATGAGGAAGAGATGCAGCAAGAAAATAGAAAAGGAAGAGAAAATTCGCTTGTTTTCTTGATATTTATTCTGAATATTCATAATATGCAGAGGCACCCACATCCTTAATTTGTGCACTAACAGCTGCAAATAAATCCATGAAGATTTTCAAAAGCACAAGTGCAGCTGCCTTCAGTCTTCACTGGGTACAAAGCACTCAAAATGCCCCCTTCTTGTGGCCTCTTAGAGCAAACATGCATCATGAAATAATAGATTAGCTTCTAAGAAAGTAAATGCACACATCTTTAATGCAACCCATTTGTTTTTATACCAGCCCCAAAGAAATGGCATCATATCCTGTCTGGGCTAAATCAGAGCATATAATACATGCAAAGATAGTGTTTGTGCAAACAACATGACTAATAAACAGTTGTATATAAAAACAACATCATTGTGAGGTTTTACAGGACAAATAAACCAAAGTTGTAAATACTTTTGGAAATCACCATTTTGCTTGGGTCCCTGTGTGTCTTCACAACTCTGCAGTAAACTGAAGTAACCTCAAGGTACTTTTGATTTTCTATCACTCTGAGAAATTGAATTTGTTAATATCTATATACCTGCATTGAGTAGCAGCTCCATCGTGGAGTTGGGCTCCATTGGGCTGGCTGGTCTCCACATGGATACTCATGAAGGGAACTGTGCTTGAAATGCTGATCTTGATTTATTTACAACTGCTTTCTGTGGTCAGAAGGGGAAACAATTGCTTGAGCTGAATGCATGGTCAGCAAGCAGCAACTCTTAGTCACATTAAGATGTTTCTGCTCCTCAGCTAAATGTTCAAAGGGCATGTTTGAAAGGAAACAGTGAACATTTCTGCTGAAACCACAGAGCAGTAGAGGTGCCAAAGGAGACATCAAACTCTCAGGAAAGAGGATCTGCAGCAAACACATTCTGCTTCCAGAGAGGTATTCCCACACAGCCCAGTTACTTGAGTAAGAGTTCCCAAACCCTGGACACTGCATGTATACTCCTCTTTTAGTCAAGCCAGACCCACAGTCAGCTGGAAAATGCCTTTTTACAGACTAAACAGCCATAGAAGATAGCATTAAATGTCCCTCCATTAACAAACTTCATTTCAGTCACACTGCTGTAATGGATTTTTATTCCCTTAAGCTCACTGTACTCTCCCCACCCCAGAAAGAAGAGTATGTGATAATATTTAGTAGAGCAGCCATTAATCTACATTTCTGGCCCTGCTCTGGAGGTTTGAACAGCAGGGATCACAGTCACACACAGACAGTGATTTCCTAAAGCCTCCAGCACAGCCAGTTGCAGTTGGTTTTGTGACTTTTGGCTAAGCTAACTCTTATTTGCTGTCTTTACTGTTCACTGTCCTGGCTTCTAAAACTGCTATTGTAAGCAACCAAAGAAGCAGCAGGGTCTAAATGATAACTAGACTTTGTCTGCTATCTTTTCTCTGCAAAGGCATTACACAGTGAAGCCTCAGGCACGTAAATATAGCACTGCTAAGTCAGAGACAGTCCTTCATTGGCTGCAAGCAAGGATTACCAAATCTCAGATGGAAGGATCAGTCTTTGATTCCCAGTCTATGTGCAAGAGACAAATCGATGTGTGAACAAATGAAGAAGCAAACCAGCTGGGATGATGTTAGACAGGTGACTCAGCCAACCAACAGCCCTTTAGTAAGGCAGAAGACCTCCCTGTGAAATTCATTCCCTTCTGAATTACTGCCTCCCAAAGCAATAACATAAATCCATCTAACATTTAAGCAAAGGGATATTGGATTTGACAGATCAACAATGATCGTGTTTGCCTATGGAGTTAGAAGGTCACTGCTGAAGACCCAGCTGAGAAAAGCAGGTGCACATGGAAAGGGACCAGATATCACGGGGTAGCTAAAGGAGATTAACTTTTGAAGGAAACAAAAGATATTAAGAAATCATCAAGGCAGAAGCAGACCCACAGGAATCAGCAGTTAGTTCACTTTCCGTTGCTAATAAGAGATGCAGTAAAACCTGTGTAATTCTGTACCTTGTTGGGATTTGGTTCTCTGAATTTTTTTCTCAGGATGAAGATCAACTGACAGACCACACAGTCCAAACACCATGAAGCAGTCACCATGCAGACTAAACCCTCCTTTGAAGCAAATATCAAGGAAACAGTCCAGGTTCAAGGACCTCCAAAACTCATTCTCCAGTTCCACCCATGGACAAGCAATTACTGATGCAGTTAATTTGTTTGAACTCATTTGCACCTTTAGGGGTATATTTTTTGCCTGTGGACTACCATACTGGGTTTTGAATTCCATATTAATTGGGAATATGGCTATAGTAAATACCTGGTCTTTTAACCTTCCTTTGGATGACAAGAGGAATATGGCAGCAGCAGCATACAAGCCAGGAACACAGTTTTGGTCATTTTTTGATAAACAAGTCCTTGGTCCCCAGGTTAATAACAGATGCGGGACACAGTTGAAATCACCACATCCAAGCTGGATACTTGAAATTATCATCAGGCATTAAAACTATGATGAAAATTCCACAGCTACTGTCAGGACCTCCAAAGCCACCTGATGTGTCCAGTGATAGAGAGAAACACAGTGAAAGATTTCGCCATGGACTGCCAGCACTGGTGTACTTGCAACACCAGAAAACAGCAACATGCTGCCTAAACCCAAATATCTCCATGTGCTCACAATGTCTCCTGTGCCTTGGTGTATAGAACAGTGTCCTGCTCTTTACATAGGCAGACACAGGCAAAGTTTTGAGTACTGAAAAACCTATAAACACATGAAAACAGCCCATTTCCTGTGCTGCTTTTATTTCCAGCACTCCAGGTTTGGAGGTTTAGAGATCATCCTCTGAGCTGCATCTCTACCACCACAGTGGCTAATCCCAAACTAATACTGTCAGCATCACTCAGCACCTTACAAGACTCTTGCAAACATTGCTTCACCTTCTCAGAGACAGGCAACTGCAGGACCTCCAGCACCAGGCTGAAAAAAGGAATTATCTGGCACTGTGCAGCCCTGGGGGCAAGGCTGAGGAAATTCCTGCACCACTGACTTCTGCTCAGACTCTTTTTTTCCCTCCTCCAGCCTGAAAGGACTGAATTAAGAACTGCAATAGCACCCGCAGCTTTCTCAAAGATACTCTGAGTGAAAAAAAAATGAACAGGCATTAAGTAGGCAAGCAAGGATTAGTTATGCTCATTTGGGGAGACTTAATCCTGAGAAGAGGTAGCAGAGCTGCACAAAGAAGCAGACAAAACAACCTCAAAATGCAATTCTAATGGATAAATAAAGGCCACCTCTTACCTGCAAACTCAGCCCATTCCAACATGACTTTACTAAACTCTTTTCCACTTAAATTCTACTTTTCTCCTCTCTTTAGTCATGTTCCTTTTATACTGTCTTGGCTGCCTTCATTTTTTATTTATTGTACTTCACCCCCATTATGATTTTTCTCAGCAAAGTTTTTTGCCGATTGTAGCAATCTCACATCTCTCCTGACTTGCTGCTAAGAATTGATGGACAGCAGTGCTCATTATTTCACAGGTGCCCTCCTTTTGGAGAAGCTACAGCATTTACAATACAAGGGAGAGCGTGGTGGTGGCAAAGGAATTTCTCTGCCTGAGCCAGAACCCATTGCTAAAGTTTTCAATATTTAATCCATGCCCTCTGTGTGAGAAGATCAGGAGTGATCTCCTCATGTACATGCCTACATCCATGTAAAGGAAAATTAGACCACAGTGTCTGTTGTTGTGAGCAGATGTAGGTCCCTCATGGCCATGGTTTCTGCTCCGGGATCAGTTCTGATTGTATCAGACAGCCACTGCATCAGGGTTACAGCAGTGCTGAATTCAAGTCCACAGTGCTACACCTGGGATGCATCCAGCCCAAATGGCTGCATTTTCAAAGAGGTTTTGAGCCAGTTTCTAAAGCTCTCTGCTTTATTCTTTCCATCTGTACGTATTTTGCTCATGCCACTGTATTTCATGCTTCCCTTCCTGAGAAAAACTGCCCTTGAGAGCACAGACTGCACCCGCATACCCGAAATGGGGGGCACAGCCACTGACACAGAGCCTGGCAGGGCAGGAACCTGGGCACACATCACAGCAGGAAGGGCCACAGAGGTGTGCAGCACCAGGATAACATTGTTCCCACAATGCTGTAGGATTTCAATAACAAATTTGATATGTTTCAGAGCTGGAAGCAAAGCACAAATGAAAAGACCAGTCAGACCTGTTTTACCAGGAGCTTGGCATCTCCTGAAGAGGACAGCAACAAAGGTAAAGAGAGAAATAGAGAAAGGCAGATCTCCAGAGAGTGGGAAGACTAAAGGAAATAATGAGGCATTTGCTTTGGAGCCTGAAAATTTTATGATAAAGTATTTCCTTAAATGAGCAGATTGCAAGTAAAATACAACGTGGCACCTTCATTCACATACAGCAGGGGCTTTGCAGAGACTCCAGCCTGCCTTCAGCTGGTCACAAGCAGAAGGAGCACTGGCAGGTAATTTTAGAATAAAAAGAGTAAATAAAGAGGAGTCCAGCTGCACTGTACAAAGCAGCACAGTGAGATGCCCATTAGAGAGTATGAATCTTTCCCCACACAGAAGCAAAACACAGCATCATGCACTAATGTTTCAGAACTAGTTCATACTACCCCCCAGTCAGGGTATTAAATATACCTTCCTGTGTCACAGCAGAAACAGACACCAATCGGAACATGGCAATACTTCAGCACAGTGTTCCAAGCTTAAAAGTCACTTACAGTAGAATGGAACCTATTCACTATTTATTTTCCACAGGTTCAAGTCAACAGTCCTAAGCAGATGGCTGCCTTTAGCATAAAATGAGCACCTGAGGAGGGAAGGGGAAGCAAGTAACTCCAACCAGCCATCTGTTTCTTAATTTTAAAGCAAAGGGCATGCAGAACCATGAGGCACTACCAACCATACCCACTCGGTGCCATACCCTCCCAATTACTCAATTGTCAGCATAGGTTAATTCCCCTGTTGTTGCAATGTGATGTGTTCCCATGCAATGCCTGAGAGCCATAAATGATTGTGCCATGTGTCACCAGTAGCTTCTCCAGAGAAAGTGTTCCCCCCAGCCAAAATACTTCATTTGCAAATCACACCTGAGCAGAAGTTGAGAGGAAAAGCTGGCTCCATCTGTACGTACAGTATCCCTTTGGCTTCAGCGGGACATAAGCAAGCACATAAATGGTTCACAAACCAAACCCTTGGAGCAACATGTACCTTTCTTTCAAACAAATATATGTATTAATCTTGCTCCAGACGGTAAATGTTTATACATTACAAGTTATTTATGAAAGCTTTTGCACTGCATAATTTACAAACAACAAAACAAAACTGTCTACTTCTAAACCACAGACACTTGCTCTTGCTTTTCACATATTCATGTTTCCCTTGGTAGGGAATCACACATGGCTTTGTATGCGGGTGCTCTGTTCTCAAGCACCCACAGCCTACTGCAGCTTAAACCTGCTGTCAGGAAGACAAAGAATGGTTTGGAAAGTTTATAAAGGTAAGATATGCAATCTGTTCACGGTAAGTGTTAAAAACCTAGTGAAACTCAATGGACAAGAAATTATGACATTGACTGAGACCAATGAAAGGACAAGGAGCACTTTTAAATTTCTTATTAAGTAAATAAAATACCGAGAATAAAAACCCCATAACTGAAAAACGTAAAATCAAATTAAGATACATTTCAATTATTTAAGAGGGAGGTTATCTCAGGTAGCCTGAAAAACACCAAGTGTTAATTTGTAACACGGGGAGACACACATTGTGCATGTGGAATTCACGAAAAAGTGACAGCAGGGATCAAGCATGCAATAATTTGAATGACAGAGATTCCCCTGCTCAACTCTCCACAGTCCTGTTGTCACTGCCTACCTGACAAGATCATAAAGGAAGACAATGGTGACCATGGGGGTCCTGGGTTTGCCTCCTGTCAAGGTAAATGTTCCTCAGAGAATACATCAAAACTGAATTAATTTTTAATCTTCTAAAGAGGAAAAAAAAACTGTCAAGAAGTAAAACAAGCAAACAAGTTAAAATTCAACTAAGTAATTTCTCCTCTTATCCAGCAAAGACCCTCCTGTCCATGGATTATTTAAGTTAACTGACAGACAGTTTTATCAAAGCCTTGTCTACAGGAAAAAGAAAAGAATAATGCAACTTTAAATGCTGCTAACTACTAGAAGGTCATAAAGATTTATGGTTTACCCTCCTGTAAATACCATTCTTTATAACTGATCCCCATGAGATTTACTGAATGCTCAATAACCTTTCTCTGGTAGATGCAAGCAAAATCATCAGCACCATCTCAAAACCCAGTTTATTCAGCAAGCCAAGAGCACTGTGCCTGCAAATCAACCTCAACAGTGCTGCTCCTTCTCTCCCTGCTTCTACAGGTTGGGAGTAATGAAGATGCTGTTGTGGTGGAGAATCCTTGCAGTCAAGGAATGAACTTTATATATACTTGGAAAGAGATCTCTGAGCCAAACGTCACCAAACTGGCCCTGTGGGCACAGCCCAGGAGATGAAGTGTGTACACTGGGCTCTGCAGGATTACTGCTCGAGAGGCTCCTTCACCTGCAGCTGAAAGAAAAACTAAATGTTTGCACTGAACTAGGCAGTGACTTGGCCAATGAAAACGGGAGCCACGCCTGCTGTTAAATCATTTGTAGTTTTCTTGACTTGCATGTTATCCAGGTTGCCATTACTAGAAAAAGCAGGTGAGGAAGTGGGAAAATGATTATGTCAAATTTCTAAACATGTTAGCTGAAATCTGCTTAAAGGGGCCTGACAAAATGATCCCCAGTCCTGTGCATAGTAGATTCAAGAAAAATTAGGACAATGTACAAGCCAAGTGACCTTGTCCACCAATCATGAGGGATTTGTATCCCTGTGTTGCATCAGACACCACCGTGACTGCCCAGCCCAGAGCCCCAGTAATGGGAAATCTCTGCCTCCAAAGATGCATCCCGATATCTTCATTAGCTTCCAGGTAAACAGGGCACAGTCTGACACAACACATGGCACAATGGAAGTGGTTTTTGGCACAGTACAGGGCAGTTCTCAACTGCAGCAGGTTTAGCTTTGCAACAAGAACTGGTGAGCACCGTGGCCAGTGCACACACAACAGTGCCCAGAGCCCCAGATCACCTGAAGAGCCTCTGCCTGCACAGCAGTCCAGATTCCAGACACTGCTGCAAGCTGTTCTCCTCCTGCTTTGAAATATACTGGAGTAACCTGATCCCATTAGCTGGGATTTCCAATTTAAAATTTACCTACAACTAGTGGTTTGACTGCTGGGTACAACTCTACATCCCTCCAAAGTGTTATGACTGCAAGAAACATGATGACACTGATTCTCTTCTTGTCCCATGCAATCCCTCCTCAGCCTGCAGCAGCTGTCCCTGCAAAGGGAGCTGTGCAGAGAGCACAACCCTCCTGGCACAGGATCACAACCTCTTTCCTTCCACTCTTCTTTTCTTGCATGAAAAGAAAAGGCATTGGCAGGGCTGACAGACAACAAGGATATCATGTGCCTGTCTGGCTCTTAGAGGCATTTGCAGCCAGGGTTCAGCATTACCTCCCTGTGTAGCAAGGCTGACTTGCACACGCTGCCAAGGCAAGCTGGGTAGGGTGACAGTGAGCTTTAGATCTCTGACCTACACAACCTGTACCAGGGGTTCCTTTTGGCCCCCCATCCTACTCTTCAGACTTATTATTTTCAATAAGCTTTTAAAAAAGGCAGAAATTGTGCCTCCACCCACAGTATCTAAATACCCCCCCCTGCTTTCAGAGCAGTTTTAAGCAGAAGGTTGGGAGCATTCCTGCAATCCTGGACCTTAACTGTCCCAGTGTTGAAGACAACTCTGATCTGGAGTTGCAGCTGTTACCCACTTAATGCAAGTCCTACGCCTCACAAAGTTCCCCAGACAGATGTAAACAGATCCAAAGCTTTAGGGGGGCTAAGATCTGGTATACTGGTTTCTAACCCATTGCTAACTTAGAGCAAAATTAAATCCCACCTGTAAGCAGCCATCTGTTATTTCCAGTCACCCAGCACAAAATAGAATATTTAAGGAGTGATTTATGATTCCATTTATTTTACATACCTCGAAATGAAGCATGCTAATAGCTAAATATTTTAAACCAACCAGTGAGCAGTTCCCAAGTGCCTGAAAACATCTGCATCTCCCTCACCCACACACAAGAGATTCCAAGTTTGTAAGTAAAAAAATTAGGTTTTAAATTATTCTATTTTCAGAGAAATTATGTCTTGAATGAGATAACTTGGCCTTTGCAAAAACAAGTAAAAAAAAAAAAAACAGCTCCCCTGGGTGACTCTTGGAAAGACTGGAAAAAGAGTTCTTACACTCACCCTCCAAAAAAACATTAAATCACACAGATAAAAAAACCAAGTAGGTCAAAATTGTTTGAAGTTTGGTCAAACATAAATACCATCTACGATAAGCAGTGGCCCATGGGAGGGGGATACCACTGACCTTTTGCAACACAAGAGTCAATAAGCAGGATCTAATGCCAGGGGAGGTATTACAAAGGTCTCCAAGCATATACTGGAGTAACCTGATACTAACTAATCAGCCTGAACATTCACTCTCACCTGTTTATTCTTTCTGCTGATCTCTCCACCACAGGACAAGGGGAAATCCCCTGTGCTGCTAATGAGCTAGTTCATGCACTGAATAAGTCAATCTAGATGAGGGCAGCAAAGATTAATGGAGTCCTTGCTCTGGGAGCTTTGCTTCTGTTCATAAGAGATATTGAAAACATTCCCAATAGTGACTTCATACAACCAAAAATTGTTCCTATCACCCTGAGCTGAGGTGGCCAAAAAAAAATAAAGTAATTCCTAGTTTGATTCACACCCATAACAAAGGAAGCCAGAAGACTACAAAATCTCTTTCTTTGCCAATTATGAATATTTACAGTGAATCTTTTAATGAGAGGAAAATGTTCCTTCCTTTGAGGATTCTTTTCTTATTTCTATCTTCCTAAGAAAGAATACACTGGAAGGTCAGTGGAGAACCAGAGGGTCTGTGTTCTTCGAGCTGGCAGAAAAGGTCAGAGCAGTTCATAAATGCCTGCCCTGATGGACTCCAGGAAGTAATAGGGAAGGCCATAAGAAGACCTATAAATAACTGGAATATATATATATAATTTCTGGAATAAGCTGTTGAAAGTCCTCTCAGGACTTGACAGAAAGGAGTGCAGTGAGCAGTGCTACTCCCGTCCTGCAGCATCACACACAGACAGGCACTTCAACTGCCACAGATTCCCAAAATCTGAGGTTTAATGCTGCCATCATGTAGCTGCACCCCCCAGGTCCTGTATCTCCAGCTGGCCCTGGAGGTCACCATGCTCCTTGGCGCAATCTCACATGCCAGGTTTAGGAGCCCTGTCTGGTTTTGGCCAGATTTTACATCCTCTTGCTGCATTCCAGGAGGGAGTTATGAGACACATCATAGGTGAAGTCTTTTAAAAACTACAATATGGACCACCAGACTCTCCTGGCTCTGCTGGGTATAACCTATAAAATAGGTTTCTTAATTCCTGAAGATGTCAGCAATGCCAGAGCAGACTGTGGCTTGAGAGGCTTTGTTACTTCAAAGGTGTGACCACCCGGAAAGCACCGAGTTTCCCCTAATGCAGCAATACTGCCTCCAAATGCTGTACTCACCTCTGTAGCCCTGTATATTTTAACCTGGTAGGTAAGCAACAAATCCCCCATAGCAAAGCTGCTGGAGCTCTCCAGGCTTCACGCTTTCCTTGTGATCTGTGCTGTATCCTGGAGCTCCAGCAGAGATGTTCTCTTGCAGAGGAGTCACACTATGCCCTGAGGTTACTTGATCCCAACTCAAGAGCACCAACAGTGAAACAGAGTGTGACCTGATGTGCTTTGTTATGCCCAACGTCACATCTGCAGGGGATGTAATTTGAAAGGAGAATGCTCAGCCTAGTTCTGCTGTGTACCCTGAGATGATCAACAGAACTTGAGGAAAAAATTATTGATTCCATGTTTAAAAAGGAAAAAAAAAAAGAAAAAAGAAATGCAAGACTTTTGTTAGGAAGCAGGCAGAGATACAGAAGTGAGCACAGCTTGCTTTCTTCCTTTTGTGGCAGTTTTCCTGAGCTCCAGAGAAATGACAGGAGCCACTTGGCATTCTACTATGGTCAGGACTTCACAAAGCGATATTATATCACTCAGCTACACTGGTTGTTACTAAAGAAAGATGATAAACAAATAACATCCTGAGAGAGACAGACAGAATAGATAGATAGATAGAATAGAGAGGCCAGTGCTACTACACAGAGAGATGGATAGAAAATGTGAGAGGGGCAACAAAGAAAGAAGCCATTATTCTGTGTGAATCCAGTGAGTGCTTAAAAAACCCAAAAATAAGCACTCATGTTTGCTCAGTTTGTCCAGTGCCAGCACACTGAGTTTCAGAGGGTCAGTTCAGATCTTCACAAAATGCAGCAAATTGTAGTCATTTGTATAGATAAGACA
Source organism: Scytalopus superciliaris (assembly GCA_013400415.1). NCBI lineage: Eukaryota > Metazoa > Chordata > Aves > Passeriformes > Rhinocryptidae > Scytalopus > Scytalopus superciliaris. Next base: position 828,409 of record VXBX01008145.1, on the reverse strand, counting down.
GGCTTCAAGAAGGCTAATTGATACTCTCATCTTTATAATGTTTTCAATGAGTCAACAACAGAAAAAGTCTAGATTCCTATGGACTGTGTTTGTCTCGCACCACTCCATGGATGCTACCAGTTAGAAAGGAGGACAACACAGCAGAAGAGTGTGTTTCAGTCTGAATCAAGCCTGTCAGCATTAAATAGGAAATCTGGGTTTGGGGTGGATTCTCAGGATAGCCATCTGGAGCACACATCTGGAAAGAAGTTAACCAGTGGCTGCATGCCACTATAATCATTCCTCCCTCAAGTACTGCAAATGGAGCATCAAAGCAGAAAGCAGGTGGTTCTTCCAGGAGGTAAATGAACCACAGAGAAGGGTCAGAAAGTGTGACATGCATTTGATGAGGGTTTTTTTTCATGCTCATAAAAATTGTCAGAACAAATTACCCATTGGATGTTACACCAAGTTACTACATGCCCAACATCTCCACACTTGCTGCTTTGCAGAGACTGGAAGTTCAGTGAAAAGTTTCCTCAAACAGGCACTAATCTAATTGTACAAACCAGCTTTTAGTTTCTCACATGATTAGGGATCTACCATATTCCAACATCAAGAGACTTCTTCTCATGCCATGGACATTATTGCTAATCTGGGGACATCAAATTCAGGAACTTGTGAAATCTCTCAAGGATTTGAAGTTTTCCCATTCTGCACCAAGGTAATCATAAAAAAAACCCAATATAAATAGAGAACACCTACAGGGGATGGAAGAAATATGAGTTAAACTCCTACTCTGAGCCCCCTTCACTTCCATGAATGCCTTTTGGTTGTTGCCTTTTTCAGGGAGGAGCCCACCTGGCCCATAGCTGTGGTCTGACATTGAAGAAATGATGCTAATGTAGAGCAGGAGTTTGAACTGCACCTTTACCATGCAAGAGCCCTGATACAAAAGTTGTTATTGAGTAGGTCTGCTCAAAATCTTAGTCAAAAAGAGATTAGCACTGAAAAACTTCTTTCCCCTGAGGAAAACTGAGGAAGCTGAAGTAGTTTCTCTGAAAAAGTTTTTCTTCTTTATTTTTTTTCTTTCAGAAATAGAAATAATAGTGTAAAATTAAATGTTTTCTCAAGAAACTATTGCAGATGGAGGCTCAATACTTGAACAGGACTACTCAGTCTTGAATCTTGAGATGCTTGAACCTCCCCTACATCTGAAGGCACACATTGTCTATATTTCTTCAGCATCATACATACAGCAAAATTGGAAAAGAGGTGCAGGCCCAGAAGGAGAATCCTAAAGCCCACAGCTCCCAGAAGACCCACATATACATACATAAAAACAACTCAAAAACAACATGGATATTTCTTCATGGCTTCCCTGGCCTGGTATGTTACACTTGTCTCAGGCTGTCCAGGGCAGGTGACATCCCTGGCACCTTGACAAACAACCCCAAGGAAAGGACTCTTTTTCCCCATCTCCTTCCCCAGAAGATGAAACTTTAGGAGCCTCTCTCAATTGTTATTCTTCTTGTTGTGCATAGATCCAAGGTACAGGAATAAATAACAATATTACTATTTAGCAACTATGAAAAGATTGAATTGGTCTCCAGTTCATCCTGGAATAAACAATGGCTTAAAAAAATCAGTGCTGTGAAGTTTTGGACAGGTAGGTGACCTTTTAGCTTAAACTGTAAGTGATTCCAGTTTGGAGGGCTTCCTCCTCACGAGAGCTCCTATCCATATTCTGTAGTGAGATTAACTGCAGCTGTGACTGCTCTGGTGGCCAGCATTTACAGAAACCACTACTGGACATGGGCAGGATGTATAAATCACAGGGGCAGCCAGAACATCTGAATTTTTAATAGCAACATTTCCTTGGAGGCACGTCAGAATCAGAAAGAGGTGGTCCGGGGCCATAGATTCATTATTTTTTTTCTAGTAGATATTAAAAACGCAACTATGGGATTTTGGGGATTAGCAATGAGATAGGAAGTTTACTCCTTATCAGGTCATCCCTGGCCAAGAGAGTTCAGAAGGTTGCTAACATTTCCTGCTCAATGCAAAAGAAGTGAAGTCTTCACATGTTTCTCAGCAGACAGTCCCCACAAAACTGTGGAAATAAAACCAGCAGGTTTGTCCCCAAGAGCAATGTCAGCAACATCCCTGCCCAAACAGTGGAGCCCCAGGGGACTGACCAGCTCTCTCATGCCTACCTGTTCCCCTACAGAAGAAACACTGATGTGCTTTCTTGGCAGGCACACAGTGACTCCTTATCTACAGACTGGCAACAGCGAGCTTTGTGTCTGGCCAGGGCCAGGATGATTCCCGTTCTCACAAAGGCTGCTGAAGAACTGCTGACATGTTTGTGCTATGCTGCAACCACCTACCGGCCAAGTAGTTTAGGTGAAACTCCAGCAACTGCTGTACGGGGGGTCATCTTTCACTTTTAGTCCAGTACCAATTACCTGGCTGTTTGTAAGAGGCTCTTTCACATAACCTGCTGTGCAGACAATGCTTTCGTTAAAGGAGTACGGATTTCCAGCAAATAAAATCAGAAGAGAAAGAAGTGAAGAGAATGGCAGTTCAAATCACCCATTTGCAGTGAGATCTGCACTTTTATAGCCAGGCATTTGGATTTATCTCAGACTGAGTCACTTGCATTAACTTAAGTTAAGCATAATACTAGTGACTAGGTATTAAGGTCTTTGAATTTGAGTTTTCTTTTTGTTTTCTTCCATTTCTTTAAATCCACTCAAAAGAAAGAGTTTATTCTTCTGAAATTGTTTAAGAATTGAAACGCAAAAGGGATTAAGAGGCACAGCCTGCACTGCAGCTCACCAAGCCCACACAAACACAAGTAATGACTAAAGCAGGCACCACCAGAGACGCTGCCTGGGCAGAGCCCCCAAGAGGCAGAAGCCAGCAGAGGTGGGAAACAGCTCCTGCTGCAGTACCTCCACTGTCTTTAAACTGAAATTCTTCTGTTCAAGCTCTTCTTGGTTTTTGTTTCTTTTCTTCCTCTCTCCCACTCAGCAGAAACACCTGCAGTTTCTCTGTGCAGATCACTGAGCCTCTAAACTACCTGGGCCACTCAGGCAGCAATGCTATTTGATGCCTGAGCATATGATTCTATAACCCTTACACCCAAAAAAATGTATACCTGGATCTCTAAGGTCATGTCCTTTTGGACACAGCCACCTTTTAGCTCCAATAAGACACAGAAATTCCAGTTACATCACTGCACAACCAGGTCTACAGAACATGCAAATCACAGCCAACACTCCTCAGTCACATCTGAATAAACGTACATGGGTTTTATCTGCCACCTGTTCTTGTATTTTCACATTTTTTCCTGAAGAGAATACAAAATTATTAAACTCATATCTCATTTGTGTCATCCAGACTTGTTATGAAAAACCATCCACTTCAAGAAGGTGTATAAACAGGAGAGGAGTTTGAAAGAAACTCTGGCCTTGCAGTGTTTGCATGAGGTCCTACAAAGAAGCAAATTCATCTCTCATTTCTGAGAAGTAAACTGAACTCTCCAGAGCCCTTTCCTCCTAGCCACTAAACCAATCTCTTTTCCTCAAATTCTCCTCTTTCAAAAGCAGATCCTCAAAGCATCTGCTACAACACATAAACCATCCTGAAAAATACCATCAATTTAATTCATAGTAATGGTAATGAAAATTAAATAATAGATGTTGCCCACAGTATTTGCACATCTCTAGGAAAAAATGAAAAAAAACCCCAACCAAACAAAATCCCCTGCATTTCTTATGCAGATGAACAATTAGCTCTTTAAGACAAAAACCTCTCTCCATTAACCAGAGACCAAGTCATTTTTTGATATTTACCTAGCACAGTTCTCTGGAGCAGAATGATGAAGGTACCAGAACACAGGCTGCTCTTGCCCAGCCACGTTCCTGCGAGGCCCAGCAGACTCACAGGGTGGTGGTCAGTACCAAAGGCGGATCTGCCAGCAGCTCCCAGGGGCTGGACCATGGACAGGAGCCTCCCTGCCCTGCCAGGGAACACGGCGGACTCCATCACACCGCTGTGTTTTATGATAGCACCTGCTACACTGACAGGCCAGAGGGAGCCAGGACAAGACATTCCCTGCCCTGCACAGAGCAGATGGCAGGACTGGCACTTACACAGTCAGGATCCAGCCAACACTGTGAATCCGCACTGCTGAGGTGCTCCGGGGAGGGCTGAAAGCAGCATGGCAGCACCAGTACCAACACCATGGCACGGCACGGACCTTGAAACTTGGTGGCACAGCCTAGAAAACAAATCGTGTCTAGAACTGGGTGCCTGATTGAGAGAGAAGGGGACAGCCCTTGGGAGAGACAGGCTAACTTGGGGCTCCCCTGCAGCAGCAGGCAAAGTCGCACTGCCTGGATTGTCAACAGTGGTTGGTAAGCAGCTGCCACCACGAGAGGTGAGAAAATTTGTCTCCTTTGTCAGTGGCAAAGCAGTTAGTTGTGGAAAGTAGGAAGAAAAGTAAGCCTTCCAGTGCTGCAGTTCCCCCTCTCCTTTTCTTCATCCCCCAATTTCAGGTGGTACCTGGACAGCCAGAGTATTAAGAGCACAGAGCTGCACAGCGCGCTTTCCACTTCCCAGAGAGCAGGCGCTGAGCAAAGCGCCAACGCCAATTCATCACTTTGGAGCTGCTCCAATCCTCCCCTTCCCACTGCCAGCTGGGGCTGAGCGCTCTGGGTAAAATGCCAGCAGTCGAAAGGTTAATAGCAATGGGACTGCAATTCAAGCTTGCCGAGATAAATGAAGGTAGAGCGCAAGGGAAAGAGGAGGGGGGAGGATCCTTGTTGTGATTTCATGGCAGTCTTTTTCTTCTATCATCATCATCTGAAAAGCACACTTATCGAATTCCCCCTCCTGCAGGCCTGTCGGACAGAAGACAAAATGTCCCTGAAACTCACCCAGGCAAAACAGCCTGGCAAAAAGCAGCACCCTGTCTCTTGCTGTAACACATCAGCAGCCCCAAATACATCCTTAGCTGGGTCTCACAGCACTGAGTTGGCTTTGCTGGAAAAACTTAACAACTCATTGTGTGCTAAAGACCATGTACATTATCTCAGTGCTGGACATGGGGAAACCCACTACTGTGGACTCAACACAAATATAAATTACTCACTTGCAGAGCTGCAGAGGCAGATCTTGTTGCTGCAGAGCAACAGAGTGCTCAGGTGCACCCAGACACTCCCAAATCCCCAAACCAACCTTGATCCTTCCCATCTCTAACACGGGTGTGAGTTGCTGTAAAAGTAACCTCAAAGCTGCAAGCACAAGGAGATGCCACAGAACTTGCTCGTAACAGCTAATTGGGACCATTTTCATACAAACTCAATGGGCAGTTTAAAACCCATCAAAATAAAGAGAGCCCCAACCCTCACTCTAGTGGCTGTTATTCGATTTTCATTTAATCATTTCACAGCTCATGTTCACACTTATCTAAAACAAAACATTTTTTATTTTGATAAACTCTTGTGCCCCAGCTGAGCAGTCAAAACTGGCAATGAAGAATAAAAGAGAAATAGGAGAAAAATGCAATGCCAAAAAGAACAAGAAGGATGGCCTTTGAACGTAATACTTACATAATTCAGAAGGCTGTTAATATATGTATTTTTCTGAACAAAATATTTTATTGAAACTTAACACATAATGAAGAATTATGATCAGTTGTATTTCAGTTATTAAAGAATAAATCTAGAAAGAACGTATTTAGATCCTCATCACTCAAGATTGTACTATGTGAATTGCAATGCAACAAAACATTTAAATGAATAATATGACCCGCATGACTAATTTTATTAATTTCAGGCCAGAANAATAATACCAGCAGGTCTGACTCTCCATGTACTTACAATTAAGGGTGCAGTTCCTAGACACTCCTGGAAAACTTTTTGGAGAACAAATATATGAAACTTAATTTTTTTTATTTGTAAGTAATGATAAATTACAACACTAAATGAATTATTTATGGTATCCAAGGTATAAGAAATCAACTTTATTGCTTCACTGATTTCAAAACCAGTCCTGTACTCTACATCCTGTAGAAAACATTTATTCCCACAGTCCTTGTAAAAGATTTATATATAAAGTTTCTATTTTTTCTGCAGAGAAATTTATTTTTAAAGCGTATTTCTCATCTCTAACAGGAAAGTTGAGACAACACCAGAACGGCATTTTGGAATATAAGCAGTTTTTAAGACAAAAGATATAAATTAAACAAAACAAAGAAACAAAAAGAGGAGTGCATCCACAAAGAGCTCTGCACACTCAGTCACATGTTATTGCATGCCACAAGCCAAGCAAAAATGTTCTTTTCTTCCATTCTTCCTGTTGTTTCCTTTCAAAAAAATTTTCATTTACTACCCCATGAGCATCTGTTTGCATTATTTATAACAGCAACTTGCAACCACAAATGAGGGCACATAATTCATTTATATTTCATGCCATTAAGAGGAGTATTATAACTGCAAACAGTAAATAGGAAATATAATAGTATTCAGCTTCTTCATGCCCAGTGAACTAACAGGTATTAAAACTTGGTGTAAGTCGAAGTAAATGAGAAACTTTTCTTTTTGTGTTATGATGGATTTGAAGCATAAGGAAAACATGAGTTACACAAACCAAAAAGAATTGGAAAGGGATGCATGCACTGAGTACACAAATTCTGTTTAAATATCCCTCAACAAGCTAATTTTTTTTAAAAAAATTGGCATAACTTTCTTTGTGAAACTCTAAGGGCCTGAACTCCAGGCTAAGCTAAGCAGGGCAAGATCCCCCTACAAAGGCAAAAACCCTTCAAGAAATAACCATCTCTGTTTGCAGTCAGAGAGATGTGGGAGCTCAGCATGGGGCTGGATCAGGCCCAGCTTTGCTAAAGTACATGGCTACAAAAAATCAGTTTGTAAGTATCTCCACTCTATGTAAAAGTCACTTCAAAAGGCCCAGCCTAGGCTTGGATGCATTGCAGGCATCAAGGACAAGAGCCATGAGACAACCTTGGCAGCAAAAGAAACCCAGCACATCGGGACACACAGCAGAGCCAGCAGCGAGGGGGCAGAAGGGGAGAGCAGAATGGCCTCTGCTCCGTCTGAGATACCACAGGCCACTGCTGGGACACAAACCCAGCCCAGGAAAAGAGCAGGACTCCTGCCCTTCAGCAACACTTCCCTTCAATAGCACATGGGCAAAGAAAAGAGAGAACACACACAAGTGTGACCGTGGGGCTCGCTCAAGGAACGGAGCAACGCTTCTGTTTGGCTTTAGCTTTTGAGGCTGAGCACTTAAATTTTTCATGCCTCAATTTACCCATTGTGTTGGTTACCCAACAGCACCATAGCTGACACCAGCAGTCTCTGGCAGCCCTACTTGCAAGTTGAGTCCTACCACAAGGCTCTTCTGATCTCAACACAAATGGACTCTTGCCTACTTGCTGGAAACCAAGCAAAGGAACAGTCACAGTAGTGCTATTGCTCTAAAGACCTCTGTGCCATGGGAGAAAAGCTCACTTATTTCAGAGCCATTTGTATGCAGATGCTTTTCCTGATTCGTTTTTGAAACATGGATCCCAAATTCAGCACTCCTGTTGCAGAGGAAGCATAAAGGGAGGGAATACGGCCGACCACAGCAATATCGCAGTTATAGTGCAAGGAGAGATCAGAGAAAATACATCTACACTGCAGTGTTAACACAGCAATTACTCCTGAAATCCAAGTCCCAACAAAAACATTGGTTCCTTAAGCAATTATTGAAGGAGCCAAAGTTCATTGCACTTCATATTTCTCTTTTTGTACGTATTTTCCAATGCATTAAAGGAGGATGTTACACTTTGTTTCAAGCATCCTTGATCTTTACTTCACTGTTTGTCTCATTTTTTCTAAAAGCCATTTCTGTTTTCCCCAAGACAGTCACAGCATCTGGGAGAGAGAAACAAAAATCAGAAAAGGACTAAAGGCTTTACACTGATTTTTCAGGGTACATGCCTCTCTTCTACACAAGCTGCAGTTGCAATACACAATACAGTTTATTCTCCAGATGGGTAGCACACACTTCTGTGATTAAGCCTGAAGCAGATTTAGATTCCTGTAAAGCCTAAGCCTGTGGCAGCCAAAGGGTGTCCAAATTCCTTCTTGTGGACTACCTGCTTTGGAAACACAAAGTACTGAAAATTCATACAGCACTGGAAACCTTGCTACCACACTCTTTCCTAAAGAATAGAATGAACTACTCCAGGAGCTCAGGAATAGGTCAGAAAATCAGAACATTAAAGTCACGATATTTTGCATGCATTTTTAACACATGCAATATGCTCTTTTTCTTGCTTGCTGTTTGAATCTTAAGGACCACATCACAACGCTCTGCTCTTGAAACAACTTTTTTTTTTTTCACCCTTTACAAAGGAACAGTCTTACATAATCACAAGACTCTCAAACATCACCAAATACCCCAAGACACTTGGTAAAATCATGAGTGCTAGTAACTGTGATTACAGGTCACTTCAACCTGCCTCCCTGATTTTTTTTACTTTCATCCATTAGATATCAAGTATATCAGGTATATCACACACTACATCAGCTGTTAAATCAATCTAGTTGCCTATTTTCTAAGTGACCACACTAAATCCCCCTGATGAGGAAGAAGCATTTGGAGCAGCACTGAAATTCCCTGCTGTCTTCAACCTTGCCATGTCTGGTCTGATGTCTTTGCACAGAACAGCTCAAAGGGATGGGAAGGATTGCAAAACTGGGCCAAGCTCTGTGCTTCTGTACTCTCCTAATCCTACCCTGGGTGACTGGGACTTGTACTTTTGGGATGACTAGTGAAGTCTGAAGGCTGCTGTCTTATTTGTGCTGCAACACTCCAAAGCTGCTGCCAGGGATTAACCTTGTATTAGTTATACTGGTTGGTTACGTTTTCTTTCCTTTCACCATACCTATTTTTCCCTGTTTCATATGTAGAAGGGGAAAAAAAAATTACTCACAAAAGTTGATGCTTAACTCTGACACGCGAGAGACACTTGGGAGTGACTTACCACCACCATTTGGGCCAAATTGCATCTGCAATGCAGGTAACAACAGCTGTACCATCTGGCCCATAGCACACACAGTAGCACATAAACATTGATATAATCAAAAGTAATTATAAGCTGAAGCTTTCAAAGCCAACTAGCAATGTCTGGAAATGCTCAATAGAAATGAATTCTTGGGCTCCTCTCTGCAACGAGGGTTTCCTGAGGCATGAATCTGATCACTGGAGGCTAAACAGGACTTGTACAAGGGTAGGATGTTTTCAAGGGATGCCTGCATGAAAATGCCCTGAGAGCAGCACACTGACTTCCCAACAAGCCTGGGAAACAGTGCTCCCAGCTCCCTCCAAGATTACCTGGCAGATTATCATGTTTGCCTCCCAAGTCTTTCATGCTTCACTCATCTCTACGTGTTAGCAAAACAACCTTGGACCTACCTCTGCTTCTCGTGGATGCGGGAAAGGGTTGGCTGCAACCCATTACCAGGCAAAAAATGGCCACAATTTATACTGAGACAAGGAGCATAGATCTGCCTCCGTGTCAGTTTTTCTATTTGGTGTAACTGGCAGTCAGAGCAGAAGTCATACAAAGAAGGCCAAATCACAAATAGTTTTCTAGTGATTTACTGGAAAACCTGTGAGCCAAATTCATCCATATGGAAAAGGAAAAAAAAGGCCCTTACTGCCTCAACTATTTTGGCAGACAGACACAAAGCACTGAGCTTTCTCTTTAGTAGCCTGAGAAAGTTCTGAGATGCTAACCACTGCATGAGTGTCTTTCCTCCCAACCTTTCCTAGTCTGGAACACACTGCACACAGCCCAGCAGGACAGAGCACCTGGGGACTTGAACTAAAAGTCTAAGACATACCTGACATTTTTTGTCTTCAAAACTTTAAGCAAGGTTTTATTTCCAGTTTTATCAGCAGGCACCAGGAACAGAGGCACAGTGAGCAGACGAAACAAAAAATGAATTGAAATATCTTACAGAGTCCCAGCGAATGTGTCTAACCCTGGGCTCAGAAGTAAGAAATATCTAGAGGGCCAAATTTGTTACTGCCTCGTACCCAGTAGAGTAAGAGATGTAAACACATGTCCCAGTGCCAAGTGGATGTGAAATGCTGCCAAAGTAGTTGCAAAAGAACATTTTGAGCCTGCTGGCTTTGGTGTGAATGATAAATCAAGGTGCAAAACAGTATTTAAAAAAAAAAAACTCAAATCAGACTCGGAGCCTTCTCTAGATGCACGAAGAGCTCACCAGAAGGGAAAAGGTTTAAAACTTTAAGCACAGAGCTCCTGGGAACATAGTTGTTTTGTCTATAGAAGAACAGAACTGTCAGAAGTTAATATGTTTTCAATTTGTGAAATCCAAGCTATTGGAGCAATCCTCACCGGGTATCTTTTATTTACTTCTTCCTTGGCAAAGTCCAATTACTGAGATGTTCCAAGAGTGATGCTCCTGGCCATCCCAGATGACAGCCAGCTCTGCTGGTGAAAGCAGCAGCTTTGGGGGCTTTTGTGGATGGATCCATTTTACCCTTCTGTGTTTGTCCAAAGAAAAGAAAAACACTAAATATCCTGGGAGAAATTATGCTTAACTAAGCTTTCTACATAGACAAACTGCAACAGAGCTATTATTTAGCAACATTTCCTTAACAATATGTCCACAAACAACATTGAGATTGCTAATGTGCCCCAGGATGGCTCATGGTCCCAGGTTTTCCAGGAGATTCCTGCTCTTTCTGTTTCTCCCCTCTCTCTTCCCATGCAGCAGAAATGACTGACACAGAAAGGGACTCACATCACTTAGAGCTGCCCAGAGCATTAGTGATTTGGCACTGAGAAGCACAGTGGCTCCTTGACCCCCATGGCAATTGTCAGGCTACTTCAGCATTAACAGCCTCAATTTGTAATTTGAGTTGTTCAGAGAAATGACTGTGAAAAAGAAAGAAAGAAATTCTCTGCCTTCCCAGCCCACTAAGCTGACTCCCTTTCCTCCCGAGCACCTTGTTTTGTTCACAGCTCATCCTGCTAGTTGAGATGTGTTCAGAAACAGAATCCAGCCCCAGAGGTGCACATAATTCCCAGCTGCTGAGGAGAAACTTCTCCTGCCTCAGCTCCTGTGATCTCAGAGAGGTTTTGTCAGCCTTGTGCCTGCAAACTCTTCAACGTGGGGATTGCTGGCACAGAGCATTTGCACTTGTCCCAGTGTGACCTGGGTCACATCTACAAGCTCTCTGCTCAAGAGGTGCATGGGGGGCAGGCTGAGTGCCTTAGTCAGCTGGGGGGAAGCAGAGAGACCCTGTCGTGCTAAAATGGGGAACAGAAAGAAAAGGAAGAAGTCCCTGGTAGGATTGAAACTGGCTACCAAGCTCCAACATCAGTCTTGGACTGCAGGGACTGATCTGACTCCCACTGCAGCCCTGAGCTTTACCCTATCTTGCAGACAGCTTTTCAGCGACATCTGTTTAGGAGAAACTGTCAGCTGCTCATGTCCCCAGACTGGAGTGCCTGTGCAGGTATCAACAGAACAGTAGGATGGGAGAGCCGGCTGAGTGTCACTTTTCCGTTCCCTCTTGGCAGATCTGCTCTGCAGGGGTTTGTTGCCTCGAGCAGATGTGAGGGGATTCCATTCAACAAGAAAAGGCAAACCCAAGCCATGGTAGATGCTAAAGGCATTTCCTCTTCATTTGAGAAGAAAGGCTAATGCTGAGAAACTTGTGGTTTAAAGTGTCTATTGCCCACTATCCATAGATGATCCAGCCCAAAGATCAAGGAGCTGAAATGTTCCTCCTCTCCCTGACAAGAAGTACAAATGAAGGGAAACATTTGGTCTTCAGCTCATCATCTACCTGCCCCGAATCCCCTTTTCTAGAGATAACCATCTTTATTTCTTCCCTCTAGTCAAAGCTATATTAAAAGTACACACACACAACATCTGGTGCCTTTTTGGAGCACTTATACTTCAGAAGGGTGCTTTTTGAGAAATCACAACATTGGCTTTATTCCCAGTTATCACTCTTTTATCCCCTTTTTACTTTCAATAGCCCTGTCATATACGCAGGATTTTTTGATCTCCAGATGCAAGGAGGGCTGCATGCTAACAGGGACCAGCCAGAAACAAGGGTAAGAAAAGAAATAAATAAATCTCCTGGAATGAAAGAGGCATGATGAACTCCAGTATACCTTAGAGGTTTAAAACTGAACTGTGGTTGAACCCAAATATTTGATTTTTCCAGAAACAGCATGGCATATCAAAGACTACTCCTCAAAGCCCAATTCATTCAGCACGTGAATCCATTTCTGTGACAGCAGCTTGCTTGGAAATGTCCCCCCCACACTGCTATCCAAAACCTTCAATTTGGACACAGACAAGACCTGGTCAATGCCTCTAACCCTCCTTGCTGAGCAGCTGCCACCATGGCCCCTGCTCTCCAGAGCTCACTGCTGCTTTCCACCCACTGCTGTCACATCCCTTTCTCGGCTGTTACAGCCATAAGGATCGTGATGAGGGGAGCACAGGAAATGCAACTGTGTGAGCCCAGTCCTGTCCCCCCTCACACCTGCACACACATGCAGCTCACTTCTGTTGAGCTCCCCAAGGAGATACAGGGTATTACTTAACTCCTACGTACCTATTTAATGAAAATATAAATGAGATTATTTCAGATGCGATTTGATGCAAGTGAAATTTGAATCCAAAGAGGCAAACAGTTATGCTTAAATTTCTCTTTTGAGCACTATCTCCTGCTGCCTGAGGACAGAGAAGATAGCATGGGACCTATAAATGTGTGGGAAATGAGTCAATATGACCGACATTGTGAATACAAAGCACATCTTGCAGATGATGAGACTTTATTTCAAGGCACTATTTGAGGCCAGATTTTGCTGTGGTAGCATTCAGAAGTAGCAGCTTATTTTGGAGATCATCCCACTGCCATAACAGACATAAACTAAGGACCAAACCACAGATTGCATCTTCAAATCTAAAATATATCTACATATTTAAACATATATATTCTAAATGCAGAGCAGAGTAAAAGCCCTGAAATCCTTTACTAGTCCTTGCAACAAGCTCATCCTGAGCATCAGCAATTCAAACCTCATCAAGTCAAAATGCCAGTGTGATTACAACATCTCCAGGGCAGTCACCCCCCAAACAGGGGTGGGGGACCAGACATGACACAGCATCACACTGTTCTGAACTTCCACTTGTCCTTGCCATTAAGGGGAGTCAGTGCTATTTCTGTTGGAACTGCATTTAGAGATCCTAAATTGCTGGCTGTCTTACGCTACTAACTGCCCAGGAGTTATTAGTTTGGTTATTATCTGCTAACTGGAAGCTGGTGGGACTGTCACCCACTGACCAGGGGACAGGGATGGACCAGTGATGCCAGAGTTCACTCCAGCACCAGGCACAAGCCACATCCAAAAGCTTCAACCTGTATTTTTGTATCCTCACCATACACATGCAGCAATCCACCTACTTAAGAATAAAAAAATACCAAACCTATAATTCCCCCATTCTTCTGACACTGGTTAGTGAAAGGAAGACAGGGATTCTAAAAAAAATAATAGTAATAAAAGTGTGTTAATATTTAAAATTTTGGATATTTTTGTTGCACAGGTGGATGGGAAAGCCATTAACAATTTTGCATACACTGTATTATAAAGGCTGCCCACATCCCAGCTCAGACAGAGCATAGTCTGATAAAAAGGCTTAATACATAAATGCTTGTTTGTGTTTGGAAAGTTCCTGGAGCTTAGCCAAACATTCAGTGTGCTGAGGAAATACAGAGAGACAAGGGCCTGCTTTTAGAGCAATGCTTGTCTGCAGCTCTATATTATCCTGAGTGACATTTAGTCCAAATACAGTAATAACACACATCCTTGCCTGCTGCTGAAAGCAAAAGCCAGATTTTAATACCCGATGGAAACATTCTTGCTTTTGGGAGCATCTAGAACTGGGAAGAAAGAAATAAAACTCAACCAACAAACACCCCACAACATTCTGCTTATAAAAATACTCATTTCTTCACATATACATGAGCCAGTTTCCAAAAACAAAAGCTTCTCAGATGGCGGGTGTAACCTCCAAGCTGCTGCCATGACAGTCTTTCAGTAACATCTATAACTTATACAGAGATGCTTCGCCACAGATTGCAAGGAGGCAGAGAGCTTATTGCTCCAAGTGACAACCAGGGAGCCTGGAAATACAGAGCAGGACACTGACTTGTATCCCAGCTCAGGCCAGGACCAGGGAGACCAGGGTTTCAGCTGAGCCACTCTCATCCTGATCTGGAGAGAAACCATAAGCACACGGTTAGCATGTTTGGCTTTTACTGAAGTCAGAGAGATGCCAGCACAGGAGCAAGGCTTGACCGACCTGCTGAACTAAGTTTACTTGCACATCTAAATGATGTACCAGGCAATCTCACTGAAATACAGCACCTATTTTTCATCTTGCTTCCTTTGCTCCTCTGGTCAAAGGATGTTAAGTTTAGGGATAGGTCAAGAGATAAGCCATCAAGGTCAAGAGATAAGCCATCAAGAGAGCAGTCTTGGGAGAAACAGAGCTGGAATTATTTATCGGAGTCCCTGCCATCAATAAACTCCAAAAAATTAATGATTTTCTCCCTAGCATGATGGGCAGGTATTTCAGCCATGTGACAGCAAACTCACTGTTTCAAGCTGTAAAAAATTTACCCTAAAACCCATGCTTATTCCTGCCTGAATAGTTGTATGGACAGATCCTTTTGATGTCAAGGGTGAGTTCTACATTCACTGCTAGAGTGCTCCCTTTGAGGGCCAGAGCACTGTTTGATGAATCTGAGGCCGAGGAGCTGCTCCAAGCTGGCCCCTCCCATTTAACAGGTCAGAATTCCCTAAAGGACTCTCTTTAAAGTATGATAGGACAGTGATGGAGCGGGGAATAACAGGTCTGCAAAATCCAGAGTGGAAAGGTAATGAGAGGGCACCCATTCCCAACTTAATAAATGGGAGTGAGGGGTAGAATTTGATGAAATGATCAGGCAGCATGTCTAACACAAATTAAATAAAGTGCTTTTTTACACAGTTAATTTATGAAACTCCTTGACACAAGTTATTGCACAAGACAAAGGGTTTTAAAAGGATTTCATAAAGGACTATACAAAGTCATGGAGACTTAGTACCTAAAGGTATGGCTTGAAAGCATCTAAGACAGTAATTGCCAAAAACTGGAAAGGTTTGTCTGAAACAGGTTCAGTGTGAATTTATTTCTCATGCCTTTTTCTATACATCTGCCACCAGACAGGCTCTGGTTAACCAGGTGATGGCTCCTTCCACATCATCCTGAGCAGTGAGCAGGGGCAGAGGACAGTATGGAATAAGCCACTGCAAGGCTAAACTGCAGGAGTTGGTCCTTCAAGCACAGCATTGCCCTCCAGACACCAGGACCACTCACATATTATCTCCTTGGTCACTGCTGAGGAGCTTTCTTTGCTTTTAAAAGAGAGGGGGTTTAATTTTGCCTGCCCACAGAGTCACTTTCTCACATGTACATGCCCAAAGGCCAGTCTCATCATGGCTTGCAATGTGATCAGCAGACAGGACAGAGCTGTCCTCTGGTGGTTTTCACACTGCTCAGATTATCCTTATTTAATGAAAGGAGATATTTTTAAGGTCTTTTTCTCTTCTCATTAAAGCTTCTGTCACAGGAATTACTTTTTGCCACAGGTTTAATCTTCTGCAGAGTCCAGTTTCCACGTGCTTGCATTCATGAGATGAGGGACAGAACATGAGGAGGAAATTGGACCAAATTAACCTGCTCCCATGACGATCCACAATAATAACAAAAGTGGAAAATGGCAGAGAATTAAACTGCTCTTGACAAAAACTGTAATGACCTCCAAGAATGCCTCTAAAGTAACTGTCCAAGTCATAGTTTCCAAATGTAATTTCAAGGATATGCTATGCAAACTCCCCTTGCAGAATTTCAAGCTACAGGTTAACAAATTTAAAAAAAAAAAAAAAAAATGAGGGGAGCAGGTAATCAATAATAAAATTAACAACATGATAATCCAAAACAGGGCGATTGGCTTAAATAAGTACAGGTAGATTGTATCACAGAAAACTCCAAGGTAAAGAGTAGAGTTTAAATGTGATTTGATTTACCACTGGGAAAGGAAACACTTCAAAATAAGTTGTACAACAGGGTGCCCTGCTCCAGTTCAAACTCAAAGTAGCTGAGTGGAATAAAATCCACCAAAACAACAACAACAACAACAAAAAAAAAAGCAACAAGCAAAGCAAACTGATTTTAGATAGCATAGTCTTAATTAGTCAATCCCCAAATAGAGAGATAGCATCAATCAAAGTCAGGGCAGAATTGGATCGAAAGGCCATCTGAGATTCGGCCAATCTGCTGAATTAAAAGGATGTCCAAAATAAAACCATTTCCACTGAGTGAAGACCAGAGGCTGCAGGCTGCATTTTCACTTTGAAAGCTGGCTGAGATAGCCAGGGCTATGTTTTCCAGGGATTAACCAAGGAGAGAGAAAGTAAAACCTTGTTTTTCTCCTTGTAACAATGGCTATAGTACTATCTAAGTGCTCCTGTTCAGAATCAATATTTCTGAAAATAGTGTCAGTTGCCATCATGTCAAAGAATAAATTCAAGGGTTTGTCCCTGAATCAAAGAGGGACTGAAACATTGTCTTCAGGATAAGGCTGTGTTCTGACACATCAGCCACAGGCCACATTTAGGTGCCACGAAAGGAACCTGGCCATATTAATGCACAACTGATGATGGTTCAGGGGCAGTGGAAATATAAGTTACTCCTTCAGATAAAATAAGTTACTCCTTCAGATAAAATCCAGTAGTGATACAGCACTGCCATAATACACTTCCTTAATCTAGTCAAAGTCTACAAGAAGAAAGAAAGTAATCCTTAGAGGATTTTCACTAAGTATAAACAATAATATATTACTTAAGGGCTTAATACTGCTATACTGACAAAAAAAAAAATCTCTGAAATGTAGTGCAGCTGAGACTCACGAATTTCAGTTCAGAACAGTGAACGCTTCATTTGGGATTCATCTGTCCAACTTTAAATACCTGCAACATTAATATTTACATATGAAAATTAATTTAGACTCCATACACGAGGAGCTAGGTACTCCTGGAGTCCATTACTGATGGATAAACGCAAGCAGCATTGAAGATAACTAATGCTAAAAATAAATCCTATTTCTTCAGTCTAAAATATCTGAAAACTAGCTCTGTGGCCACACAGTTTTCTTCAGTTTTGTATAAAACAAAAGAACTAAGAAAGACTCAGTACCAATTTGAAAAAAAAATGCAGCATTGAGTTAGTCACCAAGTCGCTCTTGTCACACACTGTGAACCAAATCCTTCTTTCAGGCAATATCCTCCAACATCATAAGAAGTGAGACCAAGGGCATTGCATGGAATAATATTGGCCAAGCTTCTGTTTCTTTCTTTAGCTACATCTCAGTCCCCCGCATGGACAATTAATCTCTGCTTTAGGAATCAGTCTATGGAGCACAGTTGCAGTCGAAGTTATCATTGCCAAATGAAAGCAGCAGGTAGATGACTTTGTGTTAGATCTCTGGTTTTATCCTGTTCCTTTGATAAAGGTTGGCTTTGAGGCAAAAACCAACTTGCCATGAAGACACACCAGCAAGCAATGGTCTGAAAGGCACTTGGATCTTGGTGTTATCATCCCAAGATGCACCCTTGGACCAAAACCATGTCAGACCATACCGTAAAATAAAGGAAAGGGAGAGGCACAAACGCAGTTAGGACTTGAAAATTGTTTAACATGTCAGAGGACGGGTTCAGTATCTGGTTTTATACTCTTCCCAATCTGTTGAAGCAGATTTTGGGAAGAGCGCAAGAGAGAAAAACCCTGCAATTTAAATAGACCTTTCTGACTGTCAGTTAGATTGATTACAGTTTTCTGCAAACAATACATTTTTAAATAGTTCTTTACAGAGTTTATTTTACTCCCAACATTTTCCCTATTATACAAACCCCATAACGAATGCAATCACATTTCTATTCACTCCCTCTCCAAAGTCTTCCTCCCTCCCTTTTCTCTGGCCACCTGTTAGCTCTTTCTCTTCTAAATTTAACTCCCTTAGCTTTGTTTGGTAACCTTTTCCTCATGCCCTCATTATCTGAATTCTGCTCCTGCTGTGGTAAAGCTGGTGGGGGGCTGAATCTGGGTTGTTATTTTGGAAATGGGCGGGGGAGGAGGTAATGAATCAGTCCATCAGTAGAGGTTTATTTATGGATGTTTTCCCTTAATAAATAAATATTAAAAAATAAATCAAGGTCTCTACCACCTTGTACAAAAAGTTGCACAAGCATAAGGATTGGAATGTATTTAGAATATCTCAAAATACATCTCATTCTTGGTTATTACATTTCCAGGGTAGCAAAAAGTCTCTAGATAGTCCTTTACAGCTGTGAAAGGTAAATATAAGCTGGAATTCTAACTCATTTGTTCACAACTCAGTGTTAGCACAGGTGACCTTGGAGGAACTGTGGACAGCAGAGGAACAGTCTCGTGGCTGCCCAAGGCTGCTCCACGGAACAGGGAGCACAGCCCCAGCCTCAGCCAGCTGCTGCTTGTCCCCCATCTCTCTCTCTCAGTGCAAGTGGCACATTCAGCAGCAATTTCCCCCTCCCCTCACTATGATAAGGTATTTGGGAAGTTGGGTCCTTGAGGATGCAGGTAACTGCCCTCTTCCTCTTTCATCCCACTGACCACAAAGGCTCCTCACCCGTCCTTGGCCAGACCTCAGTGCTGCCTTAAGAGTCTCTCCATGAATTGGTGATGATATCCAGCCACCCAACAGCAGGCAAAAGTATGGAAATGTATTGCTCAGAGGGAAAAAGGGAAGGCTTGTAGAATGAAAAGGCAGGAAAGCAAGGACAAGGCAGGATTAACCTGTGACCTTTGTCATTGGTCACTTTCCAAAGAGCATAACAAATACAGTAAACCCACACCACTGAGCTGAGAACACGTTGCTCTGAATATTACAGTTTGTCTTGTGCTTTGTTTGCAGCACTTTTGCCCAAGCTTCAATGCCTAAACTGCAGCTCTCTTTGGAGTTTCCCATTGACTCATTACACACAGAAAACCGCACAACTCTTTGGAGATGGAGAGAAACTCCAGGCAGAGTGTGCTTCAGCCATCCTGGCCATCAGGGACACAGGACAAAACTGTAGGTAGCACAATCCCAGTGGAGGCAATAATTGCAGCCTTTCCCCATGCCGTGTTCCATGTATCCTGCCTGACACAATCTTCAACAAACTCCTCAACTGCCCCAATAAATTTCACCTTGAGCTAGTGCAATTTAAAGACTCTATGGAAACAGGCTGATGCACATAAAAACCACACAGCTAATGCACAGTGAGGTTACTAAATGAATGAATTTGGATGCAAGTAGGAAAATAAAAGCTATATTTCACCTACAGAGAGAGCCTCCAAACCCCTGTTCCCACAAAACACATACTGATTTTGAAAATATTGTGAGCTTCTGTTGGGACACAGAGGGGAGATATTTTTAAAATGCCAAAGTCACTGGCATGGCACCAGGCCTTGGTTTAATTTCATTCTCATGCTTGCTCAGAGCCAAAATGAGTCATCTTCCCCATGAAATACGAATCTGTACACAACACTGGCTGTTAATTACCTTTCCTGTCTCCATTAAAGAGTGAAGTGACAGTTTCAACCTCTCCCTGGGCGAGCATTGTGTTCTCTTACTGTCTCCATCGCCCACCAACAAATCTGCTGCTACAACTCAAGTGGCACTTGAGATATTCAGTCTAGCATTTCAACAACAGCATAATAACTGATAATTTGACAACAAGAAGCCATCTTCAGGAAACTCAAGCCACTTATACCCCAGCAGAAACAAACAGAGGTATTTCTTCCCCAGGCCTGCTCACAGAGCATCCCTTGGCCCCGGCCAACATCGAGCTGGAAACAGCAATCTCCAAAATACTGCTGGTTTGGCACGCTGACTCCATCAAACCAGGGGGTTTATTCTTCATGTGTTTGTGTGGCTACTATGTTGTGTACATAATGTTTTGAGAGCAGCAGGACCCAAAGGAGATGGTATCTGACTACAGTGATTGCTCCAGGCATTACCAGCCCTCTCCCCAGCTCTGAAGAAATCACCTCTGCAGCTACATTGTCACCCCAGGATACTGTCCTTGTAACATTTGTATCTCTCAACTCTTTCAACATCAGATAGTCCGCCAAAATACCACAAGTTGCTTAGATGCCTTTTCATCTTTGCACAGTGCATTAACTGGAAGGAATGCAAGTGTTATTGCCATCAATAAACTATCAAAATCCTGAATCTGCCATATTTCAAAAATTACAGTGGCAAGACACGGCAACAAAAAATTCATTTCTGCTTGTTCCCTGGGCTTTCAGTTATATGGGAGACTCTCTGATGGTGCTTTCAAGACTTCTTGGATAACCATGAAAGGCAGAAGAAAATTTTTTTAATGTAAAACATCCATTTGAAAAGCTTGACTTAAAGTGAAATAACATAAGACTTGGAATATAATAATAAGGAAAAAAATGAAAGAAAAAAAAGTCAGGCAACACTGAAGTTGTTACTCATTTATGGCTGTAACAAAAATTCACTCCTATTCAAAGGTGAATCAAGATCCATATAAGAGTTCTCTCAGTGAGCCCTTGGGATTCAAATAGATTAACGTACTTGTGCTGAGCTTCCCAGAAGGACAAACCTCACCTCTGTGTGCATTGCAGCAGTTAAAGAAACAAAAATTTGTAGAAACTGAAAGCACTGGAATTTTAAAACCTTCAAAAGCAGCAGAGGAAAAAGAAAAAGTCATTTCCATTTCTGTTCGTAAGCATAATGTTTTACACAGATAAAACAACCTCCAACCAAAACCTCAGAGCAACTTGTTAACTCTCCCCAGGTCTCACTGGACACCTCTACATTAGATAACACCACTAATGAGTCCTTAATCCTTTGTGTCACTACAGGAGGAGATTGATGTGTTCAGAGCAAGGTACAAGCACCGTGCCACAGGTCATTTTCCTAACTCAGTCTGAAGGCCACTATAACTAATTTATTTATTTTCTTAAACCAGTTGCATCTGATTTATTTACTTATTCATCTGAACAAGTAAATACAAACACCAGGGTTGATATCTTTATAGCATCTTTCCCACTGAAGAACCAGGTTCTCGCTATATCAGGATATCCACTACTATGATAAACCCTTTCTGTTGTGAATTTATTACTTTGTCACAGCATGTTCTGTATTGAGTAAAACAGCTCCAAGAGAAACCAGTTCATTACTCATCTACTCTGTGGCTTATGGGGAAAGCTCTGGAATTACTAAAAATAAATACACACAAGGACTAGCATTATTTCTCAGAGGCAGGGAAATTCCAGTTTGTTCCTTATCTGAGAAGCTAAAGAATACAAAGAAATAATAAAGGAAATTCTTGATTATCAGAGTAATTTCATGCAAGTATCTACAGATCAAAGCACAAGACTGAATTTCAGCCTTGCAAGGTTAATCATAGAAAATTCATCTACATGAAACACGCTGCCTGGTTTACTNTTTTTTTTTTTTTCCATAAAATAGTTTAAAGCTAGTTATTCATTTCATTGAACTTTTCATGGGACTGTTCATCACTTCTTACCATCATGGCAAGTGACTAATGACCTTGAAAAAAATAAAAAGTAGCCATATGAGCATTAGCAGAATAATATATACTTCAGATAAAGGAGGGAATGTTCAGCTTTTGCTCAGTGAGGTATGGAGCTTGTTCGACAAAGAACGATTTATAGGGAGAGCAACAGGAAAACTCATGATGGTTTTGAGATACAGAGCAGGCATAAGCAAAGCTGTGACTCAGTGCAAGCAAAATCCCAGGCAGCCACCATGGAAATATTAATATGCTTTTGTGCTTGAGCTCACCTAGGCTGCACCTGTCTTATTTAGTTCCTTGAATTCAGGGTCACCATGAATAACAGACGCTGTTGTGTTTTTAGTCCACAGACTGGAAGAAATGGGACCACACTCACAGCTAAAGAGGGTGAGACTAGGATCTACTATTTTCCTACCATGTAGGAGGAATTGTTCCACAGCAAGTAACTGAAGGTGCAAGATTCATTGCTATGGGCTCCCAGTGCTGGGGCCTGTTCATGGACAGGCGGCTCAGAATTCTCACTGTTTAGCATTCCCTCTCTCACCCCCAAGTGTGGATCATGTCTCAATCTCTTTAAAAGCCTTAATGCTTCTAATGCTAGTTATTTAATTCCAGATATTCCTATACACAGAAATAACATGTTCCCTCACCAACACCTTTGGGGTATGTGAGGGGAATGGTGAGCTCCAACAGGTACATGAGAGCTGTGTGCAGGAAAGATTAAAATTTAAAAAAACAAACCTCCAAAAGGAATGATGGACAGGCCCTGTTTTCATTATGCTGAGCCTCATCTAAGTCATGCTTTAAAGCAATTTAAATGTTGCCAGAAGACAACATGAAAACAGGAGACACCACATGCAGCTGGAAGTGCCCAAGCAGACTCGCTCCAGACAGACCCTGGTCAGAAGAATCCAATGGCTGGAAGCAGGGAAACCAAACAGAAAGAAATAGAATCTTCAAGGATGCTTCTTTTAATCACATTTCTAGTCACTTCAATATAGGAGCAAGAACTACTTTCTCTTTTAATTTTACAAGATTTTGTAGGCAGATTAAAGTTTTTCTGTAGTTATCCTCTCTGCATGTGATCTGGCTTATTTCTTTTAATATCAATAGAGTCAAAAGAGGATGAATGTAATCTATTATATTTGATTTAGTTTTTCCCACTGTTACCTTTTACAAGAGCAATCAGCTGAGAGATAAAAGGTAACACTACTGTTCTGATCTGGGGGAATTTCACATCCACTTAGCAATCCTAGAGGTTATTTCCATTGCAGACTTCAGTTTCAGCCAGACTCTTGCCTTTTTATTGCCACCAAAAAAATGTCACATGCAAAAGAAGTCTTTCGAGGTAAAAGTGTTTTGATGGACACACGTGCAACTGTTGCACCCTGAAATGCCTTTGGAAACATAAGACACCGTGAGGAGAGGTTGGCCACATATAGATTACTGAGCTGGAAAATTATTTTGGACCTAAAGTCTCTGTACTTCAATTTTATGGGTAATTAAACCTAATGTGTTGTCATTCAGAAAGCAATTAAGTCCGATATCTAGAATGCAGTGTCCCCTTCCAGTGAGTGATGGGGAGGAAGTGACAGGATTCACTGTGCTGATTGATCATTTCTGGGAACCCCCCTTGTGACCTTCGGTCCTTTCCTAAAAGAGAAATTGAGCAAAACAAGGAGGTGGAGCAAGAGGATGTCCCTTGGGCTATACCTTGCACGCATTATCAACTGCATGTCCAGGGAAAGTGCATTAGCTGACACAGGGAGAACCTGGAAAGGAGATTTCCCAAGCAATTAAACAGCTTTATCTGGATATTGCTGTACTAAAGAGACAGCAATGGCCAAAGATAAGAGAGAGCAGAGATGCAGCAATGATTTCTGTTCTTTGTGAATTTTGCATCAAACACACAGGGCACACTGGAGGTCTTTTTACTTCTTCTGTTGGCAGAAGACACCAATTCAATTAAAGGTGTCAAAACCATCAACAGAGAACACAGATATTGCAAAATCACCTTGGCCAACAGCCATGCTCAGCATGAGGCTCTTAATTCTTACACACCAGGAACTACCCAACCCTGAGCAGCAGCACACCATTGCTGGTGTGATGGGGAGCAGGTCCCAGGCCACTCCTCCAGCCCTGGATGAACCTGAGCCAAAGCAGTCCATGACAGGGTGAGCCTGGACCCCCCATGCACCCCGTGCAGCCCACCTGCACCAATGCAGCAGGCACTGTAATGCCCATTCCAAGGAGAGGCCTTGCTTTGGATTCCCTCAGCCCCATTTGTTGCACAAGACCTGCAGTTCCTTGGCCATATGAAGGCTTGTGCTTGGTCCACACAATGAAGAAAAGTGATATGAAGCAACCCAATAGCTCAAAACACAAAGGTCAGCTGCCCCCAAGCTCAGTGAAAGCCCTGAGCTGAGACCTTCTGGGGAAAAAAAGAGGCAGGCTTATGTCAGAAGACCCATTAATATCACAATAGTTGTTTTAAATTCTATGTTTAAATATAATTAGATTTAATAACAATGGTGCACTGAGACATAATTGTGATCAAAAGGTTCACCCAAGGTTAGAAAGAAAGTTGGTTGCAAAGTCACAAAACCAATCTAATCTCCTGCTATGCGGTCCTGTACTTTGGGAGGAAGATAATTGTTACTAAAGCTCACCAGTGGGCAGTCGCCATAAATAAAAGCTTAATAATTTAGAGTGTGTATAATGCCTATGTTTTCAGCATAACTATGGAATAGAGAAGGAGATCAGGAGCAAAAAAACTAAAACAAACCTTCCAAACAATCCCTCCACAAATATTGCATCAAATCTCATCTCAGAGATGGTATTACAATTACGCTGGCCTGGCCAAAACATTGGTCTTTTTGACAGGAAAAACTCGAACCATGCAGAGATTTCTTAAAACATTTTTCTTCTCCTCTGTAATTTTTTATGCTATTATTTGAATGCAGCAGCTTGCTGCTTCTTTCATGACTGGGCAGCTTAGTGATAAGCCAGAGTATTACAAATGTTTTCTCCATCTTTGAGAGCAATGTGTAATATTATTAGATTTACACGGTTTGCTTTGGCAGTGACATATTCAATGGACAAGCTGGTCTCCCCATTGCAGAAACGAGGCTGGCTCTGAGTAAGCAAGATAGAGGAGGAGCATTAGCAGAAACCTATTATCTCTGTTCAATTTTCCCAAAGAGTAACCAAAGCCTCTTCTGTGACAGAGAATAAATGAAAACATTTATTGTCTGATAAAAATTAGTAAGCTGCTCTAACACGTGCTCATTCTGGCATGTTTTCTCACCGATTACAGTGCAGCAAGGCAGCTTCAGGTGATGAGCAGTGAAGGAAGGGTGACAGCCTCAGCAACCCACTGCCACCACCTGAGGACCTTAGAGAGCGTGGGAGTGAAGTCACAAACCTTGGCACTGCTGCTACTGAAGGATGAGTGTACAACTCACACTTTCACACACACAAAAAAAGAAAAGCCAAAAAACTAGTTCTGTTCCTCTGCCTCCTACACACTCACCTCCTCCTCTTTGAGCTGGCCATGCCACACCATCACCGCCCTAGTTGGTTTTGGGACACCAGTTGCTGTACCAGAATGGCAGCACATTCAAAGTAACATCACACCATCCTGGGCACTTCTGGAAGATGCATTTCCCCAAGGTACGAAGCTTGTTGTCTGTTGTGCTTCCTGACTAGTTTTACACCCTGGCCCATCCCTGAGAATATTGACAACATACAAAGGTCTGCTAATGGGTCATATTTCTGCATCAGATCCTCCTGAGCTGCTCCACAGGCTGGCAGTGATGTGTGACACATCAGGAATTTCCCAATTTGTTGAATGTCACAGGTTTGCTTTCACCTCCCTGGAAAACCAGTCCCAGGAGTGGAAAGCCAGATTTTCACTCTCTACTTCAATGCCTCTGTTCAGCATGTGCCTGTTAATGATGGTGTGTAATAATCAATAAACAGCTCTTGGCTTTCAGCTGATGGTGCATTACTGCCAGATCAGAAGGGGAAGGTGAGTTGTGCAATTGCTGCTCACTGGGGAAGGCTCTCTCTGAGCATGTATAACCCCCTACAGCTCCCATACTTGTCCTGCTGATGTTGTCACCACCCTCCTCACCCTCTGCTGTCAGCATATTGCTGTGTTCCATAATTAAAAGACTGACAGTCGTGATGTTTAATGACAGGCACCATTCTGATGATTTCCAATAACTACGTCCCAGCACCATGACTGATTTCATCCTTCTGTTATAAATTGTCAATATTCAGTATGTCACTGGACTGAGCTTTTTTCCTTTTGCCCTTTTTTTTTTTAATAAAAACAAACAAAACTCCCAAACAAACAAACAAACCAAGTAACCTCCACAAAGTCACACCACTCCAAAATCTCTGTACAGAATCATAGCTTCTCACAAGCTTTGTGGATCTGATGATGTGATGCAACTAGAGAAGGTGAGGGGACACAGAGGATTCCCACAGTGTTTACTCTTACATAATAAGGAACAACCACAGCAGCTCAGTAGCTAAAATAAAATGACTTTCACACCTCAGATCAGCATGGAGTGAATAGCTGCTCCCAGCTCTCTCATGCCAGTGACCTAGGACAAAGATGCATTGCTGAGTTACACAGAGGAAGGGGCAAATTTTGTTGCAGCTTCTGCTAAAAAAATAGATATGGCCTGGGAATGCTGCATAATCAGACTAGGTTTTCCTGCATTTATTTTACCCTCAGGAAAATAAAAACATGAAAAGCCGACAAAACAACAACCATACTGAAATACATCTCAACATTTCCTCTCTTACTACGGCTTCTTCTCCAAACTAGATTTAGCAAGTGGCATTAAGTCCGTTTCAGAGCAGCTAACTGCACTGGAAACCATTAACCTGGAGGTGAGAGGAGCCATAGCCCGTTCCAATGGGCCATTAGGTGCCCCGTGCTGAACACTTCCACAGCGATTACAGTGTTACCTTATGCAACATACAATATTCTCCTACAAGAGTTATGCTATGTCATGTTTATTTAAAATACCAGAGAAAGCCTCACCAAAAAAAGGCAGACTCCATCCCTGGAGAGGAACACAGTCAAAATGACTTCCAGGGGAGAAGCAAAGCAAGCTGCAAAACACCTTCCTGATCACTACTTCTTGATTAGATTCCTGTCTGCCGTTTGTGGAGGTGGCTCTTCAGTCTATCCTACCACCACCACCACCAGTTGTTTTTTGCTGAAGTGAAGAACTCAGAAAATTTTAATAAGGCATAGAAAGAACTGAACTGCTCCCAGTTCCCGCAGCAGACACAGGGACCAACCCCTACTCTGTACCTGCCAGTTGACAAGGAGGAGCCTGATGACTTAGCAACCAGGATCCTTTCACCCTTTGGAATACCCTGAGCCTTTGTTGTAGCTAGAAGGGTCTCATTTACAGCCCCAGGACACAGGATTACTCAATTTTATGGTTTGTGATTCCAAACTCAGCTCATGAGAACCACCACAGGGTCTGTGTGCAGATGGGCTATGTCTTGATGTGCTGGCTATAGTGGATTTGAACATGATAGGACAAATGGAAGCCCTGATCTATTAACAGGGCTAAAGTGATCAAAACAGAGCTCTGCAACCAGCACTCCACAGAGGAACAACTCTCCATAGAGCTTGTTATGTCCTATCTCTCTTTCACCAGCATAAATTCCTGCTAGCAAAGCTTCCATCTGAGGAAGACTGCTGAAAGATAGAAAGGGGTCATCTTCTCTCCCAAACAGTCATGCCTTTCCTGCCCTGGATAACCACTTAAAAGCATTAGGTGACAAATGTTTTGTTGACAAGCACTGCAGAGGCCCCATGGAACTTGTCTTCTGACACCTCTGCTGGTAAAGGAACGAGTGGCATAACAACATGACAAGGGATTTAAAAAATTAAGTCTCCCCAGACATTTCCTGGGGGTGCTTTTGCTATGATATGCAGGCTGGCAGCACTGCTACTCGTGAGATGCCATGTTCCTACATTTCCTTGTTTTACAAGAAATGGATTTCTCTGCTTAGTGAAACTTTAATGTGACAAAAGGAAGGGACACTGTAGTAATGCTGGAATGCTTTTCTTGGACACCACCATGCAGCAGGCTGTCTATGGAATAGCACTGACATTGCTCCTGGAGTTGCCTTTGCATGACCAGTCATTCAGATCAGAAAAAAACCCAAAATCCCTTTCAGAAGCAATAGACACAATGTGAAGGTTTTGGCCATGACCTTTTCATGCTGGGAAGTGCTAGGAAGGGAAACAAAGTTAGAGGGGATGGACAAGACAGGTCATCTGGACAGGATCAGACAGGCAGGTCCTGCTCTCTCTCCTCCCAGGTGTCTGCAACATGGCAAGAACATGGAGAAGCCCTTCAGTGACAGCTCACAGCTCATCAGCATCTCTGCCAGCTGAAGGTGTGTTATCAATGGCTGTCTCCTCGCTTCCAGTACCTGCCACTGTAAATCATAACCCAGAGCAATGCTTAAGAGAAAGCATCTAAATCACAAAATAAAACAGGTCAGAGCTGCAATTATGATCAGTGAAGCAGGCATCAGTATGTTGTGCATAATTAAAATGACTGTAGGACTTCTCTATAAATACCAGCCAGAGAAGTGTCTCTTTGTGTGTGGGCATAAAAATGAGATGCAGGAAACAGCCTGCTCTGATGTGACAACATGACCTTGGAACAACTTTGTTGCCTCCACACCAGAGTAATTACACTGTTGAAATGTCTGATTGTGTCCCTATGCCATCAGCAGCAACCCAGCCTTTGCAGCAATAAATGTGGAACAACTAACAGTTCAATAAAGATCCAGAGATAGACTAATTTTGCAGTGGCTGCTGCTCCTTGAAGTTCTCTAAAGCTGCAGTTCCAAGAGCAAAGGGTCTTGTTTTCTCCTTTAAAAGTCTGAACTCAGCTTGGAGATGAAATCTACTCAGGATGATAAATGGATACCATGCAAAGCTTGTCTTACACATGTCTTTAAATATTTTACTTACTGCTCATCAATCTTCCCCATCTATGCAGCATTCTTAACTACTTTGCAGAAAGAAATCCAAACCCTCCAGGGAATCTGGGAAGCAAAATACATTCCCACTCTTCTCGATGCTATGATGACAGTAAATATGGAAATGTTAAATGGAGAGTGGTGCTAAAGCAGAGAGCTGCTCCAGACCACTCCGTTATTGCCAGACTGAGCTGTGGGGCAGGGGCTGGCCCTGGCTGGACCCACAGGTCACAGAAAATCCATATGGTGCATTTGGGACCTTGTGAATCCCAGTATTCACACAGTTTCATTGGCAAGAACTCAGAGCTACAAATCAAGTCTGAAATTCTATGGGCAGGTTCCATAACTGAACAGGTGAATAACATCACTATTAATGGGCAACACAAAAGGACTATTTCTATTATCAGAGACAACACAAAAGTTTGGCAAGTGACAATATGTATGGTATGTTTTTATTCAAAGCTATTTCAAAACACAAATACTTTAATCAATAATCACTCACCTCCCATTCAATATCCCAGTAATCCCCTTTTGTCCAGCATAATGCCGAGACACAATTTTATTGACCCACTGGTATTCTCATAGGACATTCCATTCCTTGACTACTAATGACCAAGGGAGAACATTTCTCCCTGCAGTCAAGTATTTATCAGGCAGAAAGCAAATATGTGATTCATTGATTTATAAAACATTACAGATAAATAATAATGAAAGACCTATGCATCATTCTTGTCAATGTGCTGAAAAGATTTGCTGAATGCACAGAAGTTGGGGGGAAGAAAAAAAAAAAATAATCAAAAGTGTTCATCTGCAAGAACAAGGGATAGATATTGAGGCAAAAGCTCACTCAGGGGCTAAAGGGACTCTGCCACCAAGACCAGACTATTAGCACTGGACAATACACAGCCCTGATCTTGTGTCCAAAGGTGTAGCATCATCACATACTCCAAAAGAAATGCTCTAAAAACTGCCTCACAGCCCAAGGAGTGGTTGTGAAAGCTATACTGAGTGGGGGGAAAATTATGGTATTTAAGAAATTAAAGGAAATTTTTGTGGATATTTCACAAGCTGAATGAGGAAATTAGAGTACTGAATAAATTAGCTCATATAAATTATTTTCCATATAAAATATTAATATGCTGGACAGAATTCAAAAGTCACAAATTAAGAAAGCAAAATACAAGCCTGCAGTGAAATGAACTGGAACACTGTGAAAAGCAGGGAAAATAAGTACAGAGGAAACCGTTGTCATTCTCAAATCACTCAAATACAGATCTTCCTTATAAAGAATAATGGTGCATCCAAAATGGTAATTTCCTTAAAATAAGCTATATAAAGCACTAAAAGGAGAAGCACATAATACATGACATTGTTGCAGATCTGTCAGGTCACCATTTTCTTTTTAAGGTGTTATATTACTTGAGCTTCTGCTGGGAATTCTCCCTAATAAATTCCCTTTATGTCACTTTTCAGGAGTGACATTTAAAGGATGCCATGAAAAGATTTGGAGACCTTCTGAAATAACTACAGAAGCTGGTAACCCTTAGCAGACAGGAGGACAGCAGCTCCCTGACAGTTCCCTGCTTGAACAATAACTAGTTTTGGTGCAGAAGTCAGGGAGTCTCACGAGCCACATGGACACTAATGAACTCCAGGTTCAGCTCCTCTAGTGCTCTGGGAAGCTCAAGGTGTGACTGGGAGAGGCCTTAATAGAAGGTTGGATTTGGGCAAACCAGAGAGACAGAAGGACTTCAGCCTGCTACAATAGAAACTGTGTTGATGGGGCACAGTTATCTTGAAGAGTCTGTCCCCTGCAGAAGAAAGGATCCTCATCAACCATTCCCACTGCCTTAAATTTAGATCTGAAGGAAACCTACAGCAAAGCAGAGAGGGCATATTCTGTTAACTTCAGCAATTAGTGCTCTGTGTTAGAACTTGCTCTTCTCAGATATACACAGATACATCTGTTGTGTATGAAGCAAAGGGCCATGTACACATCCATACTCATATGCACACACCTTGCATACCTTGACCACTTTATGAGCCTGGTTACACACCTGGCCTTCGCTCAGGCCAACACTGGATGCCCCTCCTTTGCACACACACAGAACAGGCAGCCAGTTTTAGCACAGCCTCTGTGCAGCGTCTCAATGCCACTTGTGGTGGGAACAGACACGTAACAGCACAGGGAAAAAACTAATGCAACTGTGCAAGACACCAGGCCAAAGCCATTGTAACTCAGAGCTGTGCTGAATAAAGTGGTAGAAGTGTCCTCGAGTCCCAGCCTTGGCATGGTTTGGCACAGCTCACACAGCAGGCTGGCCCAGCCTGGTTGGCAACATTTGCTGCATTTTACCAGGTCACCCATCTCCTGTTGCTCAGACTCGGAGAAAAATGAGATCTGTCTGCTAATACATTCCTCTGTCAAAGCCTGTTAACTCCCCATCTGCCCTTCTCTGTATCCCTCACCCTTGCAGGAGACAAACTCCATTCAAGGCAAGTAACATAAAGAAAGCTCATTTCCTTTGAACTTATTTACAAGTTTTACCATTAAACTTGCCCACATTATGCAAGCAGCTTGCAATCTTCCCTAATTCTCTGACTTTAATTATATAATTGAACAACCTAAAAACTCATTTTTTCCAGGAAACATTAAACATTACCATCTTAATGAAATTCTTAATGAAACCGTCCTCTCTGCATGCAAATGACTGGCACTGGATTTGCTTATCACACTGATAGACAACAGGACAAATGCCCTTCCTTTTGTCAATCACCAAGAGTGACAACCCTTTCTAACACTCCCCCTTGATAGATGGATAAGGTTGACAGAATCAGAGACAGAAGGAAGACATCACAGGGAAGGGTGAGGAAGCAGCCAGAGAGGTCAGTAAATGGAAATAAACCAACAGTCAATGCAGACCTCTTCCTTAAGCTCAGCTGAGTTCCAAATGGTTCTGTTGCAGCTGATCTGCAACACACAGCATGGGAAAAACTGGAGCTGGATGGGTGAGTCAGTGCTCTCAGCAGGGTCCTGATGCAGCCACAGCCCAGCATAAGGCAAAAACTGTGGGGCATTTTAGATATTTGACTGTTACAAACTGCTTTAAGACACATAGCTCAGTCTCTCCCACATCAAACACCCTCCTTGCAATGCCTTTGTCTCAGGGAGACTCTTGTCTCCAGGCCCTGCTGCTGCAAACACGTTACATTCACCAACAAACAAGGAGCCACAGCAGATTCCCACCTGGGAAAGAGCCCTGTGCTGGGAACATTTGTCCTTCCCCATGAAGCTGGCCATGTGCCCATCATGTCACAGCACAGAGGGATGCTGCCATATCAAGCAGCTGTACTAGAGGGTTCCAAAATATCTGCAGGGGTGAAAACTTCATCAAAAGCTGCAAAAGAGCAGGGGGAAGACAGAAACCAGCACTAAACTTCTTGTTTAACTCCCATTGCCTCTCTCCCTTCATTCACCAACTCACCAGTCCTTGGTACTACAGCAGCTGCAGGGGAGAGGAGCATCTGTCCCCTGCCAAGGGTGTGGATGTACCTCTCTGGTCCCATGTCCTGTTTTGGTGTCTGGCTGCTGCCTCTGAGGTGCCTTTGAAGCACCAGCCCAGCCAACACTCCAAGCAATTTGATTTACACTATGCTGCAGCACTGCTTTCCCAACACAAACTCATGCTGCTCCTTTCAAGGGTTTTCTTACAGGATACTTTTACACAGCCAATTTCTTGTGCAGTACCAAGCTCTGCCCAGCTGAAGACGTTTTTGTCTCGAATATTTCAGATGCATCCATTCCTTCTCTGTCACTTTGTGACCTCCAGTTCTTGTTTTTGATACCAGTTCAAAGACATCACGAACGTCTTTCATTTTTATTCCCATCAAATACATGTGTAGTTCAAAGACACGACCTTGGTGTCTGCTTCTGCAAACAACACCGGCCTCAGTGCTACACCAAAATCCATGTCACTGATTCAGCTTGCTCAAGCCTCTTCTAAATCTAATTCTGTCTAAATCTAATTCCCACAGATGAAGAGGAGAATAGTTTTATTCAATAAACATTAATTAGTTCTTTTCTCTCTACTCCTCTGCTTCACTGCACTTACAGCATCCTACCCCTTTGGCCCACAGGTACTCCTCACCATGCTGCAGCTCCCAGGTTCTCCTGATGATTTATTGACAATAAAACTCAAGCCCTAGGTGCCTTTGCCCAACTTTCACTCAGATCTGAAATAATGTGGTACATGATCACAGCAAACTTTAAAATAAACAGAGATAGTTCGAGTCAGTAATTTAGAGGGAACGAAGGAAAATGCAAGGAGGAGTCAGTGTCCTGGGATTGCCTTAGCCAGAAGGTCTGGGAAAGAACAATGCAAGAGTTAAAGATTCAGCAGCGCTTTGGAGATGGGGATCTGAACCTGACCCCTGCATGGCCTCCACTGAGGGCATTCTGCTGCCTCAGATTCCTACTGCTGTCAGCTGAATGCCTGACAGTTTTAAAGACATAAGAGCACAATGGTCTTTTATGTTTTAAGCCTAAGAAAATATAAATATTTTTGAGTCAGCCACAAATATTTGACAGTCTAATTGCTTGATATCATTAGCATGTGAAAGAATTACATTACTTAGGTCATGCATCTAATTCAGGTGAATTTCTTATGCTGGTTTGAAGAAAAAAAGTTCAGGAGCCTTGATTTGATAAGTTCCCCATCACCAGTCTTGATTTCTCGGCTAAAAAGATAAACCTGCTGAGCTCTCCCCATAGCTGCAAATAGGTTCTGTTTTCTAGCTCTCCACCTTTCCTTAAACTACTACTCCTCCAGTTACAGCCATACCAGTGCTGCACTGGGACATTATCTGAGCTGGGAATGGGAATCCTTTTTAAAGCTCTGGTAAGCAAAGAAGTTCTTGATCCCTTGGCAGCTCATGGTCCTAAACAACAGGACTATCCTAACTCACAATTAATGTAGACTTGGTGCCCAAACAGACCAGCTGAAAACAACTGATATATTTGCCCAGTAGAGTAAGAAAACATCCACAAAGCACAAGGGATCAAACTGTGGCCATTGAGGTCCAAATCAATTCATTAAAAAAAATAAACGGGAGCAATTCCATTGGCCTCAGTGGGAATTCAGTCCAGCGTACAGCTTATAAAGCACTTTCACCAAGTGCCTTTTATTTGAAGCTCTTTACAGCAGAGGTGCATCATTATTTGCTATAACCCCAGAACCTTCCCCTGTTCTGGTTTGTTTTTCACTCTATGATTCATTCCACTCTCTCAGAGTATTCCCTAGTTGTGCATTTTTGTCCTTGGCATTGTTTTCTGTCCTCTGCATCCCATGTGCTGTATTCCTCAGCAATTATTTATAGAAGGGACTCATCCACCCCCAGATCCATGCCCCCAGCCGTATGTCAGTGCAGCTCCAGCTGTTTGTCTCCCAGGAATCTGATCACCTTTCTGCTCGTAGGTTGCAGCTCAACACTCATGACAGCTCATTCCCTCCACAGAAGCAGAGTTCCATCCTACCACACAGAAGATTTCCATTTAGCCTCCACAAGAGTTATTTGCACATGGAGGTATGAGTTTTAAATGGGTAAAAGGTGGGCCCCCAAAATCTATTTTTCAGGCTATTAAACCCAGCACAACATTGAAATCCTAACTTACTCTAATATAAAATCCGGCTCTTTGTTCATCCCAGCAGAAAGCATGGCTATTTTTATCATGGTAGCATTTGTGATGACAAAAAGCACCTCAAAGTGCTCAAAATCACACATGCTTGAGCACAAGGACAGACTCCATCTCACTTGCTACATAAACTTCTGTCTGGCTTGATTTTCTCTATTTCCTCTCCTTTTTCCTTTCCCCTCTATTCTTCTGTATTTGTAAAATAAGAAGAAAATAATTCTTGCCCTTCCCAGTGGGAAGTCTACAGTGACAGGGTGAGGAAGAAAACCCTTCAGCAGTGGGAAGGGGAGGACAGCCAAATGCCTTGGAAATGCACCAGAAGTGCTGACTGTGCTCCTGAAAGCCAGGAACAGCCTCCTGGTCACGCTCCATGGCTCTGACCAAGAAGGATGCCCTTTCCAAGGAAGGCATATTGATTGCAAGTGACCATCCCATCACCACCCCCCTTGGCAAGAGGTCACTGCAAAACTTGCTCTCCTCTCACTCGCATCTGTCTTGTTGACTCTGTGGAGATTCTGCTGATTACAGCAGAGCAACTGTATTATTCTGGCTAATGAGAATGTAATGTTTCATTGCCGACTTGCACAGCAGCTTAAATCTATCCTTATCTAATCAATTTTGCAAAACAAAAAGTGACTAGCCAAATAAACTCCACAACCTGACAGCCATAAAATTATAGGAGTTAGCATTCGGTCAGCAAACAGACCAAGAAAGTGTAAGGTGGCTGAAGAGGAAAGGATGAATAAACTACTCAACACATGATTGACTTTAAATCAGTGCAAAATTTGGGGAGGGCAAAAAACCCCCAGAACTGACCCACTTTAGCTCTGTAAGAGTGACACCACTGTCATCCTGCTGGTGGAAGGCACAGAGGCTTACAAATGGCAAATGGATAGAGCTGAGCTGCACAGAGCTAAGGCAGCCACAGCCCATCTCAGAAAAGCAAAATTAAACAACATTAGCAATGACCCATTTCTTCACTCAGCAGGGACCAGCAGAGATAATCTGGCACTGGAGGAAACACGCTGAGGGTTTTCCCACACTGAGAGATCACTCTCTGCCAACACATACAACACTTCCACTAATCCACCTCGCCCCAAAATGGTTGACCATTTCTGTTTAAAGAAATAAGTGGGGATTAAGAGGAGGAAGCCTGAAATCCGACTGTATTGAAATTAAACTGGCAGGGAAGGCAAGCTGCTGAGAAAGAGCAATTTGCTCTGGAAAGAAATGCAGAGCTGCTGCAGGACTAGGGGTAGCACAGGGGGTGTAGCAGTCACACCCCAGTGACACCCTCACCAGCATGGGGGGCATGCTCATTTTTGGGGGGTTATATTTGTCTTTTTCCTTTTTAAAGTGGAAAAAGAAATTCCCTGCCTGTTCACCTCCAAGCAAACAAGTACAAACGTAACTTGAGCCACACAGGTCTTGTGCTGTGGGTAAATGTTTTCACTTAAATAATCTAAACTGCAGTGACAGCAAGGTTGGACTCGATTTTAAAGGTCTTTTCCAACCTAAATGATTCTATGATAGCTACTTCAAGTGTTGGCTCTCATCCTCTCTCCCTCACTCCCTGCTGCCACACATTTCCTTGCCTTGCCTAAATCTACAGCCATTTGTATTCTCTTTTCTACCAGTCCCATTTGCCCACGTGTTCCCTTAAAAACCAGAAGTCAGTCCCCTCAGCTGATGCTGCCTGGCAGAGATCTTTGACTGCAATCAGAGCAATCCTCATTTATTCCAGCTGAGGATATGACCCCAGGACTTCCAGTGCTTGAGCTGTAATAGAAATAGAATCAGACCAGGTCATTATATGTTTGGGAGGTGTCCAAGACACTTTCAGGTGCTACAGGAAGCAGTGCCAACAATTCTGTAGTTCAGAAGAGTTTTTTTCCTCCCACCCTCTCTGAATCTAACAGGGATGATGAGTGCAATGGATATGGCACACAGGGATCTTAATCAGACACTCCTGATTATCAAAACATGCCAAGATCTACCACAAGGTTTAGTTGGAGGGCAAGGAGTCCAAGGACGTGTACCAGTCCAGTTTTACAATTCAAGGCTTACTAACATTCAGGTTTTTTGTTTTCAGTCTTAAAAGCGTGAGACACCCCATAAGTCAGATGGTTTGGTGTGGTATTGCTGCATGGGCCAAGACCCTCAATATGTGGCAGTTCTGGCAAATAGAGCCATCTTCAGACCCAAATTGAGACAATTAAGTTAAATTTGAAAGGAGGTTCAAACTGCCAAAAGAATCCAACCAAAGCAAATAACCACAACAAGGGACAGGACACATTTTACACCCAAGCATCCAAAGAAAGGTGGGTTTTCATCCTCCCATTTTTTTTTTCCCTTTAGACTGCACAATTTTATCATGGTTTTTCCTATTCCTCAGTGGGAAAGACTACCCAAGATGAGATGAAGGAGAGACATCAGACACCACCTGGTCATATCTTGAACATTTCCAACAAAAACAAGAGCCTGAAGGGCTTCCTTTCTCAACCTACATGGTCCAGTTCACAGTAGAGTAATTCTACAACTCTTTGGGCATAATAATGATAATCTTCCCCAAATACAGTCACGCCTGGTTCACATTCTGCCTAACCCCACCTACACAGAAGTCATAAAACCCTCCCAGAATACTGAAACAAAACCACCACTTCCACTCTAACCTGGCTGCTCCCACTAGAACAGGACAGTACAATTTGCTTAATAAGGTGTTTTGCAAGACAAAGAGCAGCACAGGATGACAGTAACACAAACCTCAGACCGATATCAATATGTCACTGCGCGCACAAATCAGGGGAGAGCCTGACCCTGCAGACACTGACAGCAGCTTTTTGTTAGAGGAAGAAAATTCAGTCAAAACCTGACAAATACAATTAGCAGGTGAGGAAAAAGGCACATCCAAGAACGAACATGTTTATTTGTATAGTTACTTTTCCACTAGGGTCATATGTTCTGGCATAATGTGCCATGTCCACTGTTTCTGTCCCTTGAACACCTCTGTGAGTCTCCCTGCCAGACCAGGAATAAGAATAGAGCTCTTTTCCCAAGCAATCTCATTTCTTGCTTAGTTTGCCTATTGCTACTAATGTCTTAGGTTAACTAATTGAATTCAAGTTGCTTAATTGAAACATCTTGGGTTAACTAATTGAATTCAAGTTGAAACATGTTAAGCACAGTGCCTGTTTCTAATACAGCAGGAGAAGGGGAAAAAAAACCATAAAACATTGAGTTTCAGAGCTCTCTGCATTTGTTGGCAGCATATTTTTTTTTTACCTTGATGTGGAAAAGGATCATTAGAACAATATTATGGAGACTATTCAAATTTCTACCAAAGAACAGGAGAGAAGATATTCCTTTTGTACAACAACATTTCTGTAAATTTTGTTTAGCTTGCGTGGGATACAGTTAATTACAGTAATTTATCAAACTGGCACAAGGTAGTATTCACACACAAAGTTTTTCCTGCAGTCAGAATCCTTAGTTTTATATGAGACTGGTTTGTGCTAATTGAATTTTCACTTGGGTAGATAAAATCTTTAACAACTCTGGAATAACTAAGTGCTCTTTGTTCAATGATGTGGATCAGAATGATTTACAGCACCTTTCACATAATCATGCTAATTTTGCTTTCATATGATTAATTAAAACAATATGTTCTTTCTTTGTAAAATAGAATTAGTGCACCCAAGGAGACAGGTTTTATTGCAAACTTCTTTTTCTGGTAATAAAAGCAATTTTCACACACCATCTTTTTGGCAAAGCTAAGTAAACACGCTTAAGTGGGCATGGAAAGTGCAGCTGGGGTCAGATCCCTCCCTGGAGTGTCCCCAGTGGGGGTACCAGTTGGCACCAAGGATGGCTGAGCCCCAGTGCTGGGAAGCAGAGCAAAGCCAGCATGCAGGTTTTGGGATATCCCTTCCCACTGCCACAATTTCCCATAGACTGTTTGTCTCTCATCATATCTAGAGCCAAACTGAAGGACATACCTGTAACAAAATGGAAACTGAAACTATAAAGTGGATCCTGCCTGGATTCAGCACAAATCTAAAATCTTTCAGTATCATTCAGCACATCCACACAGATCAGCTGATCTGACTGTGGTGGTCATGCTGAGTCTGACCACATTTAAGTACAAATTGGGATTTAAGCAATAAATTCAAGCAGCAGCAGGGACATAACTGTCTGTGTGCAGATGGTTCAGGAACTCCCCAGCTAATCTCTGCCTAGAGACAATGGACCAGCCTGGAGTCAATGGACCACTTCACAACAAAGCCACTGACTGCTACAAGAGTGGGAATTTCAGATAGACTGGAGATCACAGCATAGTTTGGGTTGGAAGGGACCTTTAAAGACCATTTAGTCCAAGCCCTCAGGAATGGGCAGGGACATTTTTCACTAGAGATACCCCTAGGCAGCTCCTGCCATACACAGATCAAATGATGGGCACAGCACTCTATCTCAGATGCCCAGATTAACACCCTGGGTGGAGAGACTGGCAGCTCCTGCTGCTGAAGAGACAAAATTGTACATGAGTAACTAAACTGTCAGTAGAAACTGTTCCTGCTGATACAGCAGTGGTCACTTAGGACTCATGAGGAGGAGGAGAGTGAACTTGACAGGGCCATGCTCTGGGTATGGGATGCCAAAGAAGAAACTGTTTCATTGTCACTTTTTACTGTCCCTTCCAGGTTTTATTATTGTGCTTGGCAGGATTATTTAGGTCTTCCTTTTAAGGTAAATACTGATGAAATACCACAAATAATGAGACCTGTTACAGGAGAGTGGTGAAGTGGATTCCATGGGGGGCTCTGGAGGAGAAGCAGGTGCTCTGGCTGATGGCAAAAAGTGAAGAGGGAACCTCAAGAGATGCTCTTAATAGCACCAAAGGGGTAATTGTGCAACCTGATGCATGAGAATAAAGATTCACAACCATCATTACAATTAATAGCAATCATGTGGATGGCTAAACTCCACACACAGAGACCACTGAGTATTTACCTCCAAGTATTCTCTCCTGTCTTATTTCATTTCAAGCCTGAGAAGACTAGAAAAGTCACCAAACTCAAAGTTTCAAACACTCTAGCCTCATGGTATCACTACTCTGATTACATGCCTGGATCTAAGACTTTCTTTAATGTATGAAACAGTGAAGGAAAGCCTATAGTTCTGGGTTTCTTTAACCAATTAAAAATATTATTATAAATGAGAAGTTTATTTTTTTTCTGTCAAGCCAAAACTTCAAATCACTTTGACTGAAGTATCCATGTGTACCAACAAGAAGAAACCGCTCAACTGTCAAATGTCACATTTCAAGCAGTCAACACACCAACCACGCCATAAGGAAAAACCTGGATAGAGGCATAAATATAAGGAGATTGAAGATCAGTCAAAGTAGTCATTTATGTGAGGAAAAAAAAAAAAATCTAAACTGGACAGATCAAAACAGAATATAACTAGTATTGAAAATAATACCAATGCTAAAATATAGCTGCAAATGGTAGGCAGAAAACAAAATACCTTTTGGAAAGGAATTGTGAAAAATTTAGGCATCAAATAAAGACATAGCCCATCAGCATGTAAAGTAACTCAAGAAATCAATCAAGTTTAGGACAAGCTGAGTATAAATGGAACAATCATATCCACTGGTGCAAGGAAACACGAGCCTAGAAAAGGCATCCTCTCAGGAAGTCATGCAGTTGATGTGGATACTGAAATGGAAATATTTAAACCTAGTTCTGATTCCTATAAGAGACTGAGCTGCAGAATCAGCCAGCAAAAGAAATAAACTTTAAAAAAAGGAAACATTTTGCATACGTGTTTTTCTGTACCTACCAAAGAGTTTCCAAGGACTGTCTGATAAAACGACCATCACTACACTCTCTCCTGTAACTATCTCTACATCTCAGCTCACTTTGTCCAACAGGCAGAAGGGTGTAGGGTTATTTGAAAAATTCCTTCCACTGCAAAGCACTCCTCGTGCACACAGTTGTCTCCAGGGCAGAGGATGAGCAAAAGAGCAAACTGCATGTGACAGGCCACTTAATGCACTTCACAGCGATGCTCAGTATATAGTTTGACTACAGTCCTACCAGACTCTAATTTAGGTGTCATGACTACTTCTCTTCAGTCCCTGATGCGCGAGTTGTTGTCTAGGAGCCCTGGCCAGTCCTGGTCTTAACCTCCCCGTGCCCTCTGGAGTTCATGAGACACAGCAGCTGTGGCAGCCAAGAAAACCTCCCTTTGGTTATGTATATCCAATGCTATTGCGTAAAATAAAAACTCCACATAGAAAAGCCAAAAGGGAACAGACTAAAGGGCAGGTTCTGGCTCAGGGTGGTCAGAGCACCCACAGTGGTCAGACAGCATGGTCAGTCTGTCTGTCCTCTCGCTGCAGAGTCCTGTTGGAGCCAGAGCAGGCTGTGTGCCACACTCTGCTGCCACCTCCTCCAGTGACTGGCATTTCCTGCTTCTGTAAAATTAATTTGATGACTGAATTAAACTAATAATTGCTTCATATCCAAATACAGTCTCTGGGTGCACTTGACTTAAAATGTGTTTCTCTTGTGAGGTACCAGGGAGATCCAGTTATATTACTTATGGAATCTGGGCTAATTTAATTAATTTCTGATGGAAAGTGCTTGGTTTTGCAGATGGTAGCTGTCCACAGGGCCACACACAGTCACTGATATCTTTTCACTTTCTTCTGTGATGCAAGAAATGATAAAGGGCCCAATTAATAAAGTCACCTTGAAAGGGAGACCTTCTTTTAATGGGAGAACCAGAAGCAATTCACCATTTGGGAAAATTCTGTTTTCCTTATTTCTATCCTATCAACCACTCACCCACTCACAATATGCCTCTTGAAAACAACTTGAATGCTGAGGGAGTCCATATGTCCACACTTTCACAAAGTCTTTCAAAGCAAGATAACAATTAGAAGCATATTTATAAATGGCATCCTGAAATCATGCCCTTTCCCTCTTTGACTGGCCATCACCTCCATTTCCATGTGCTCCCACTGGAGGTCCCCAGCCCTGACCACCAGCCCCATTCACAGGAACAGGGTGTTGCTCACATCCCATGTCAAAAGTCTGGGAAAACAAGTGCTGACAGTGCAGAAATAGCACCAGAATAAATGACAATAAAAAGTTGCCTGTGCTGTTCAGACAATTAAAGTCCATTTTCCACTCACCCCCAGCCAAGGGAAAAGTCACAGACCTCTAACCAGGAGCATCACGTGCTTTCTGCACTGCCACCAACACCCAGAGTCCTCAAAGTCATTCCTAGGGCTTCCAGCAAGCTCCTTAGGGAAGGCTGTTTCTCTTTTCTCCCTGCCCTAAATTCCCTATGGAAAAGGGAAAATATTCTTGTTTCTTGCCCTTTGCCTTGGCTACCCAGATCACTTTTTCCTTCAGGTCCAACCACTGCTCACTGTGAGTACAGAGAGAATCCAGTCCTGGAAAATGAATGGAGTTTCTGATTTCACATGGACAGAGACACCAACATGACACAAGCAAAATGAAATTGAGCCAGTCAGCATTTAATGGTAAGTGCCTTGTCAGCATGCTGAGCAGAGATGGAGAGTATCAACTCATCCCCACAGCTCACAGGAAATCCTGACAGGCACTTCAGCCCATGGAGCATGAAACACAGTGGTAAAGATGCATCTTGGAATTCAAGATTTACTCTCAAGGGCAAAGTGGTTGAGTTCTGCTGAACCATGCCCAGCTTTAAACGGCACAGAAAATAAGGAGCAGCAGCTCAGCCACTTTCTTCAGAAAACATGCACAAGATCTAGGCCATTGTCTGTCAGCAATGAGGAGGAAACCTCCCCAGAGAAAATCAGCCAGATGAGGAGGAGGAAGTTAGGAAATAAAGGTAGAACAGTTCTGCAAAAATTGAAGAGCTGAGAAAGAGCTTTCCAGAGCTTTGATTCATACTACAGACAAAGGAAATGCTGGATTTTGGTAGTGCTGTGAGATGCTGAGTGGTCTTACTCCCACTCCTCAATGTGGGTCATCTTCTATCATAACTGATAAAACTATCATTTCCATTTAAATATCTATTTACAGGTGTCAAACCAAGATTTTTAAGGTTTTATCCCTCAAACTCTCCCAAAGCACAGAACAGAGGAGTGAATGCAAAGCAAATGGCACTCACAGATCCATGCCTGAGCCTGGCCTGGGAAACTCAGGTGTCTTCTCCCGAGGCACTGGATGCAGTCTGCTCTCATCTGCCAGGAACTGCATCACATCAACACAGGAGGTTAAGGATACCTCCATGGGTTTTGGTGCCTTCACAGCACAGAATCTCACCATAAAGCCCTGGCAGTAACAGATGATTTTTACACACAGTTCTTTCCTATTTATTACAGAGTCACTGAATAGTTTGGGTGGACAGGAACCTTTAAAGATCAGCCAGTTCAACACCTCTCCCCTGCCTCAGATTCTTGAGACAAGTATTTGCTCTGAACACTCATTTCTATTAATGAGGCTCAGGACCTGAAAAACCCAAAAGCAGAAGGATGAACACACACACCCAGCAGCATCCACAGGCACTGACTACAGCCAGCCTGGTATCTTGTGACTCCCCTTGGGACAGAGGAAGGCTCGAAAGAGAAAAGCTCAATTCAGCAGCGCTGACGTTTTAAGGCCTCTAGTACAATATTAAATTAGAGGCTTGGTACTCCCTCTAGGACCACATCCTGCTATTTGTAATACAGTTGAGCTGCACTTAAAATGACGACATGTGAAAGGAATAGACTGCCATAAAAAGAATTAATTTGCTGTACTCCAGATCAGAGCTGCAGCACTGAAGTGAGGCCTTTGGAAACAAATAACCAAATAGCAATAAACTTATTAAAAATAAATTTTTACTGCACCAGAAGGGTGAAATAGTGACCTGTCAAAGGAACAGCTCAGTTAAACGAATACATTTTCTGTTTCACAAGTCAAAGCTAATTTCATAGAGAAATGGATCTTTTTTGAACAAATGCATCCTTTAGGATTAGGCATGTTGAAACTGCAGCTCGACTTTACAACATGGCTGTGCATTAAGCAGATTTTTACTAGAGCAAAGAAGTTATGGATGTAGTCAGTCAGCAAAAAAATTAAAAGAGGATAATCAGAGTAGTTATGCATAAAGGCCAAGAGACACTATTTGACATGCAGAATGCCCTGGAGCTGCAGCTTTCAGTGTGTGGCAGTGAC
Source organism: Scytalopus superciliaris (assembly GCA_013400415.1). NCBI lineage: Eukaryota > Metazoa > Chordata > Aves > Passeriformes > Rhinocryptidae > Scytalopus > Scytalopus superciliaris. Next base: position 784,716 of record VXBX01008145.1, on the reverse strand, counting down.
TGTGTCTGGTGCCCAGTGCCTCAAGGGGACCCCGTTTAAAGACAAGTGCCCCTTTTCCCAGTGACTGTGTTGCTCCCACCTGTGCTTTGCCAGAGACCACAGACAAAGCTATAGTTTGCACCTATGGGAGGTGTTGCAGCAGGGGCATGTCCAGTTTATTCCAAAATCTGTCCCCTGAATTTCACAGTAGCGACCGAGTGCTTTCCTGTCATAGGGACCTCCATCAGGTTACACAGGTCCTGTGCATCAGCTATTCTCAGCCCCATTGCTCCAAAAATACATGCACTTTGATAAAAGCCCCAGGGGTTGATAAAAAAAAACTTTGGCTTTTCTCCCAGCCCAATGTAGAGAGGTCAGATGTTCATGATCCATCTATGCAGATAATGGAAGGAGGTTCATGCCTTTGAAAACAAGCAAATCAGACATTTCTAGGAGCTGCAATCTTCAGAAAGACATCAGGCAAGGACTCAAAATTAAAAGGCAAAACCAGCAATGGTTATGTGTACCCAAAACAATCCCATGGTGGTGAGAGGGAAATCACCTCACCCACAGCCTTCACAAAAATTCATCCAGTACCTCCATTTTTCCATAGTGACAAGGTTTTATTTATCTAAAAAAGATGTATCCGGATTTTGATGAGCTCTTGCTGCTTTTTAATCTATCACTCAGGGAGTTGCTCTTGCAGAGAGTATTTGACACTGAGTGAGAGGCAGCAGTGCCTGGCAAAACCTGACTTGCCTGTTTTTATGGAGGCTGTTTTTGAGCATCCATCAGGTGTGCTGCTCACACAGCCCAGCCAGACACGGCTCTCTGGCAAGTTTGGCAGATATCACAGTGCTGTCTCTCACTCAGAGAGAGTGTTTTTCTTCTCTCACTACCCAGATGAAGGAGAAACTCGAGGAGACAGTCGTCCTCCCTCCTCACACTGCTTTTGCACTTCACAGTAACAGCATTCCTGAGCTCTACAAAATCTCTATCTTTTTCTTGCTCTGAATGTGGAAGGATGTAGCAATTTCATTCCACCTTTAATCACATGGAAACTGGCACTTAATTTTTAATGTTAGCTTAAAACCCAGGAGGTTGCTAGGCTTTACACATCAGCAAAATCAATCTCCTCTTGGGTCATTTAGAGAGTTCAGAAGTCCAACACTGCTGCTGGCAACTAATCCCTTCCTCCCCCTCTTCCCTCCCCTCTCAAACACCCTTTCAATTTTGCTGGACTAAAGGCAGGGGTAAGGTCAGATGACTGGCCGGGCTCCTGGGGTACTGCAGGGGCCATAAACCAACAGGAATTAAAGCAGGATATACATGCCAGGTTATCGAGTCCATTTCCTGGCCAGGGCAGTTTAGTGGCCCACGACACATTCTCTTGTGCTTTATCTACAGCTCTTGAACAGAGCTTGCTGCTTTCATTTCTGGTCACTAGGACTTTGCAGCTCTTATGATGACCTGCAGGCTGGTTTGATCCTACCTGCAAAGGCTGTCTTGTCTAAGGAAAAAAAAAAAAATCCAGTGTATAAAGGAACAGATAAGAACATATTCCTGCAGAGACGAGTCCCTGAGGTTTTAGGGTTTCGTGCACTACCAGCAAGTTCACTGGACTTGTGAGAAACATCCATACCACCAGTGTTTTAAAACCTACTTTAGTGAACAGACTGCTTTTGCTTCCCTTTGGATTTTCTAAAGCGAAAGTTCAAGAGACTGGAATGGAAGAGAGGGGGGAGAAAAAGCCACAAATAGGATCAGTTCCAAGAATATCAGCTACTTGTCAGCTCTGCAAAATAGCTGTTAATTTATAGAGGAGAAGTGTGCAGGTTCTTTCAGAGCCATACGTCAAAGCTTTCTCACTATGATACCTGGCTTTATTTGGCCTTCATATTATGGACCAAATTGGATTTCTCTGGTTCTGAATAAACCACACAAGGGTGATGTACAGTGTGATTTATTGCTGCAAGTGCTTAAAATGCCTCCCACTAAATTTGTAGTGACCTTATCACACTATTAAAACCTGAAGTAAATAAGCACACTGAGTAAAGGTTAACAACACCTCAAATAAAACAAACAGCAAACAGAGAGGATAGGAGCTTCTTGCTCTTGTTGATGCCACACTCCAGGGAATTAATTTGCTGCATGGTCTGGCAGCACAAGGGAAGAGCCCAGAGGATGCAAAGATAAGGAATGGGGTTTAAGTCCCCAGCCCAGCCCCCAGCCCTGCAGCCCACCGAGCACAACAGCTTTGCTCTGACATGTTGTCACCTCCAGAAGCCCCTGGGTCAGGCCCCATAAAGAACAGCATCCCTCAAGCTCCAGCCCAGGCTGGGTAAGGACAAGCAGCAGGGAGGTTCACAGGGCTCACTCTGTGCAGGGAGCCTGCACCCAGGATCAAAGCCCAAAAACCACAGAAGAGAACCCTTTACGAAAGCACTAAGGTTTACATGTACTAGCAGAAGGTAAGAAAATAGCAGCTTTCATGATGTGCACGACTCATTTGCCTGCATTAGCGAGATCCCTTGGCATGGTGAGAGATGTTCCCCTCACAGCCCACGACACCCAGCAGTGAGCCCAGACAGGTCTGTGAAAACCTGGGTACCACAGAGATTTATTCCCCTTGTTCTCAAACAAGATCCCTCAGCTGGAGGTTCCCTGTATCCAGCTGGACCCCAGGGCTGAACCCCTCACACACCAGAGTTCAGGGGGAGCTGCATATCCCCGGACCAGACTTACACCATCAGGTAACAAATGAGTAACACAAAGTCATTGCTGACCCCCTTTCCAGTGCTCCAGTTAGTTCCTTCTTCAGTCAGAGCAATAACTTAAGCAACAGCTCTGCAGAAGCCATAAGAAAATCCTTTAGAGAAAGAAAATTTACACTGTGGTCTGAACATGAAACCCAAACCAGAGCTTCAAACAAGGGATGAGTATTTTTCCTATAATAATTGGTTTAGCCTTATTTTCTAAAAGATCATGCCCAGGTCATGCCTTTTATTGTCTCTCACAAAGATTCATAGATTATCAGATATCTGAACAAAACTAGTGTCAGGACGTAGCGAAGCCCTTGGAGAAACATGAACAAAGTGAACAAATGCAGACACTGTCCCAGAGAAAGAAAAAGCACATTTAAACCACTGATTTAAACAGATTCCTTGCTGTTTCATAGAGGGAGATATTCTGACCTCCAGGTGCTCATTGTTACAGCCAGATAACAACAGAGCCTTGTGCAACTCAGAGCAATAGAACACACCTTCCCCGCATCAGAGTTTGCTTAAGTGAAAAGCAAAATTTAGGGTGAGAAAGGCATTTTTCACTATGGATCCTCAAAAAACAGTGTTCCAAGTCCTCAAAACCAAAGAAAAAACCCTAATCAGCCAATTGCTGAACAAAAGCTGAAACAAGTTTCACCCATTTGGCCACTGCATTTAGAATTTTTTATTTCAAAGTAAATATTCATTTCCCATTTCAGGTAAACGTGAAGTTCTAAAAGTTTCTTCCCGAACATTAAGCTGTTTGAATATACCATTTAGCACTCCCAGCCTCATGTTCTTTCTGATACATCAGCAAAGGTGAGTCAGACCATTAGAATCTCCTTCCTTCTTACTTCAACAGCAGTTGTGATAATAAATTCATTATTTTCATAATTGCCCTATTATAATTTAGTAATAGATTCACATTAATTTCAAAAGTCTTATTATGAGGCATTATCCAAATAAAATAAGAAACAATTAAAATTAAATTCATCTAAAAGCCTATTTAGAAGGCATTATCCAAACAAAATAAGTAATATGTAGCATGAAATTTATCTAAACATCCTATTAAAAATGGTAACTTTGAGGCCAGAAAGAAACACTTTACATAAAGGCATACAAAATAATTGACTTTTTATGTTGTGCTTTTGAAGTGAGAGCAAATAGTACCAGTGATAAAACAAACAGAAATGCTGGGCACTCACAGAGGCCTCACGCCCTCAGGGCTATCCCAGCAGCCCACCCAAGTCCTCTCCTCTCACCCCATCTTCTCTTTGCCCTTAGAAATTCAGAGATGTTATTACACCACCAACTCACGTTTGCCAGGGCAGCCAGGACTCTTTGGGAAGCTTCTTCCTGCCACCTTCAAGCCTCCAGGTCAAGAAATTCCCCTCCCCTGGTTGCAGGGAAGCTCCATAGCTGATGTCTCCTCCTTGCCAGCCCCCTCAGGTAAGCGCAGCCTCACCTGGGCATTGCCCGCCCCCACACACCTCGTTATCCCACACCACACACCTCGTTATCTCAAACCACGAACAGCTGTGGGCGCAGCTCTCGGCCCCTAATCACAAACCCTCTACACCTGCTTTGACCTGTGTCCTTGGACCAGAGTGTTCCCAGGAGAAAAGGCTTTTGAACCACAGGCACCTGATGCTCCTGCCTGCCTTGTCCATGGTTCATGGACCTTCCTTGCATGTTGTTGTTTGTTCCCTGAGGCTCCCGAGATCTTTGTGGCACCATAACCTGCTTTACTGTTTGCTGCTTCAGGGAGCATGTAGATAAGTCCTGCCTCAGACTGCTCTTTTCAATGTCCCTCCATTGGGCTGTAGCCACTTTTAAATTACAACCTTCATAATTTTTTGTTTGTTTGTTTGTTTTAAGCATGTGTTGAACTGTTCTTGCAGGAGAGATGTATTTTCTCTGCAGTAATGGAACCTGTATTAGTGCAAATCAGCCTTCTGTGTAACAAATACATGGTAACCCCAAGACATTTCTATAGTATGTCTCCATATCTGAGTTGTATACAGCAGTAAGAAAAAATGCTACAAATCAAATTGCCATTTGTGGTGCCCCACATGACTAACAGCAACATTTTAAATGAGTAACTTAATCTCAGTGTCCAGTTTTACATTTGAGAATGTATGTCCATGTTCAGAAACACATTAAAGCAAACACTTAACTCCACCCGTCAGTTATCTCCTGTCTCAGCCTTCCTGAAATGAGTCATTAGCTGCATTTCATCTGTTCAGTTCCAAAATCCTCAAATTCAGCTGCAAAAATGGAACCCCTTTGATCTTAGATTGCCACTAATTCATAATTGATAACCCAGTCTAGAAGGAAAGGAAAAGCTTCGTCTCCATTAGTCGTTCCACTTAATATGTTCTGGTGCTTCAATTATGCAAAACCCAACTCTCAGGGTCTGATTGCCTTCCAAGATGTGAGTCAATGGGGGGAAGACAAAAACCCAGATCGAATTATTCCAGCTGTAAATCTTTGTAATAGCATAGATGTCACGAGAGCGATGCTCAACGCTGAACAATTCTGTTTGTTTTTCGAGCTGTTGCTTTGTAGAATTCCCAAGGCATCCATTAATGACTTCAGAGAGCTCAGAGTGGAGAAGGGCTCGTTCTCCCTCTCCTACATTTTTTTGGTCAGGTCATTAGGCTCTCTGCTGTAATGACCCTTTTCGGCCCAAGGCACTAAAAGCCTTGGAGTAATATACGACCTGGTAAGTGAGCAAGCGAGGAGGAATAATTAACACAAGTCACTACACTCTTTATTTTGTAGAAGAGAAACTGTCGCTTCTTTCTGAAGACGTTTGAATTATAAATGTTAAAAATATGAGCACTGTGAAGAAAACAGCAGTGTGCAAACATCACTGGGCCAAAGCATGTTTTTCTAGTGGGAGACTGACAGAAGCAGGACTACACAGCAGGGAACTCAGCTAAAAAGGCAGATATGCCTGCAGCACCTCATGAATAACCAGCAATCAAAAATATGGATATGACTGTACCTGTGTTCTGTCACCCAGCAAGAGGTTGGGCTTAAAGAAGAATCTTTGGACTTTCTTTTAGGCAAAACTGTAACAGCCACACAGCAATCTCCCAGAAATCAAGGGAAATCAAAGCCTGCAATTGCACAGGTGCTGTTCAAGATCAGCAGGATGACCTGTTTGGGACATTTTGGTTTCATAGTTCTCCAGAATTCACACACATTAGCACAGAATGAAAATATTTCAGTTTGATTGTCTACTGGCTTGTGTGAAGTAACTGATGGACCTCATGCTCCAGGAAGTTGTGAACTGCAGGTGGAAGTTCCCCTGGAATAGGGCCAGGATGAAGTGTCTTTTCTGGAGAGCATCACAGCTTTTCTTTTTTAAGTGCTTATAGGATCTCCACTCTACCTGTCACTGATTTTCTATAAACTTCAATCTCTTCTACATTTGTCCTCTACTGCCAAACTTGGTCAAGAGGTCTGAAGCTGCTGGGAAGTCTGGGAGGTGTTCAATGCACAGCATAACCTTTGTTTCTGTAGTAAACTGTGCTAAACACAAATATTTCGGAGCAGAAATTCACATTCACTCTTTTATATACAATGAGTTTCCCACAGTGACAGGGTAAAGTCAAAGGCTTAGAGCAAATGGAGGGAACATCTTCACGTTGCATTTATTGCCAAAATGTGTCAAAGCCATCACATAAACCTGCTTGCATTTTGTAGTACATTTTAAGGGCTAAACCATTAACCTCTTACAAGGCTAAATCTATCTATCAAGTTCTTGAGGCTTCCCTTGCTCTGTTATTCCTTTCCTGTCAAAGCCTTTTTTGTATTTGAAAATTGTGGGTTACACCATGCCTTTTGTAAACAGACAGATGCTACCTGTCCTCACAGACCATCCCCTTTACCCTCTCTCCTCTTTGTCACGTGCTGCAACACACCTGCTGTTACTTTTGCACTTGTGGTATTCTCGTTCCCTCCCAAACTTCCTCCTGTTTCTCAAGAGAAAGACTTGCCTCAGCCTTACAGAAGTCTGTGAGAGCAGTAAACTGTCAGCTGGCATCCTTGGGCAGTGCAGACCCTTCCCCACATGCCAGGGCAGGGGCTGTGCTGCAGGTGGCAGGGGCTCAAAGCTCTGGCTTTGCTGGCGGACTTTGGGCATCCTCTCTCCTGGCCAGCAGGACTGGGACTGTTGGGCCAGTTCTTCCCTCACATTTTGCCTCTCCTGCTGCTTGTTCTCCCATTGTTTTTATTTTTCACAGACACCTGGCAAAAGAAAAACAACCCTGCACCTCACAGACATTTTAATAATTCATATTCCACTTCAGTCACTGCAAGTTTAATAAACAAGTACTTATTAGAATACAATCACTTCTTCGCAAAGCGGGCAGTTTTTAGGGATGAAATCACAATAATTACCTGTAAGAATATGTATGAATAACAAGCATTCAGTCCTCCTGTTTTTGCTGTGTTGTTCATTTGCATGAAAGCCTTCCCCACTGTTCCCCTTGCCTCTGTTTTAGCAAAGACTTTGCTTTTAATTGGACTGAATATTCAGCTGGGTTCAAACATAAATTTGTATGTAAAAAAGCTATACATAGCAACCAGCTCATCCTGGAATCCATTAAAAATAACAAGAGGGATTGAAATGAGATTATTTCAAGAGCTCTCTTGCATTCATCGGAAAACAGATTTATTGCACTTGCAGAGAAGCTCTCCCAGGCAAGGGAGATGCAGGTGATAACGTTGAATCCTCCTGGTTTTCCCCCTTGTTCACAAAGCAGAACCATGAGAATTTCTGAGCTAATTTCATACCTGAAAACCAGCTTGCCATGCACTGAGAGCCTGCTCTGCACCTCTGCTCAGAGTCTGATCTTACTCTAAGCACAGCAACACACCGATCCTGTCCGTTTCTGCAGCCTCCTTCCTTCAGCCCTCCCTGGGGATGCATTGCAGGTCCCTGTGAAATTCAACTTGGCACTAAATGGAAGCAGTGGAGAATACTGTACAGAACTAAAATAAACCAGACATTGTTAAGTGGCAAAAATAAAAACACCTGTGAGAGCCAGGAAAGCAGGTTGAAAAGCTGACTTAAATCCTCAGAGAAGGTTAGTCCAGCTAATTCAGCATCACACTGCAAGAGGGGGATTGACCACATCCTTACCACCCACCCTTGAGCCCAGCCACCCCCTCTTGGGACTCCAATGAAATTTGGGCTCATGGCATGAAAAGCAGCATGTTGCCCAGAGAACAGATCAAATTGCAGTCTGCCATCTCAGCTGCCACCCCTCTGGGAGAATACAGGCTGTGTTTTCATTCCAGGGGAGGTTTTTTATTTCTCTCCCTTAAAAAAATAGTTATTTTCATAAAGAGCATCTTTCCTGCACTCCCACTCACAGCAAGAAAATGGAAAGCGATCCAGAGACTTTAGATTTCTCCTTCTAGCACTTGACAGGGAAAGCTCCCAGGAAGAAAAACAAAGGCCATCTTAACAAGATAATTAATTGTTTTGGGGAACGTGAGCTGTGGAACTGTCAAACAGAAGGGAACATGGGGGGAGGACAATTTTGACTTTCTCAGAAGGGAAAAGTAATACTTTTATAAGTCAGAGGCACACACACCCTGAGGCTGTAGCTGAATATTTGAAGGGCAAGTCCTCTACTAAGACTTGCCTCACTGGTTGCCCTGCAGTGACCTCATACAGCAGTTCCAGAAGAGGCCTTGAAGTCACCATCTCCAAAGGCACAGGCTCGGATGTTCCTGCTGAAGAGGATGCACATTTAACTCCAGGGCTACAAACAGAGGCCAGGTGAAGGAGCAGCATGTTCTCCTGTGTCAGGTAAGACATGGCCTTTCAAGCTGCTCTTCAAAGCAGAACATCTTCCTTTGGACCGCAGAGCCACATGCAGCTCCAGCTTAGGGTACTGGTGAGAGGCTGTGCTCAGAGGGGCCGTGATTAGAAGCCAAATGAAACAGGGAGAACTTGCAGAGGTTTTGAGAGCATGTTTTACTGACTGCCACACACCCCTAAGTGTTGCAAGTCAGTTGATCCCAAAAGGTTCAGGCTGCTAAACTGAAGTCACAGGAGCCAAGGTGGTTTTCTTTGAAGTCTTGCTTCTAGTTGCTTACAACTTCCAGCTCCCACAGTAAATGAGCTGCAGCTTGGCTCTCTGTAGATAAAGGTTTTACATTTGCACTATAGCAAAAGAGCTCCCAGAGCTCAGAGTCATTCCTCTGCACTATGCAGATTCCTGTAAAGCACAGTGGGGTCTTTTGGTCCCTTTTTTTTTTTCCTACAGATCCCACATCTCACATTTGTTTGGGGTTTTTTTCTTAAGAGCAAACTGAAATGAACTGAACAGTAGTGTGGCTCAGTTCTGTAGTAGATCTTTAGCTGATATAAATTAACAGAGCTCTGACCCATATTCCTAATTCACACTTCTTGCCAGCCCAGGAGTGGGTGGTGAAACAAACCCAGGAAGAATATAGCTTGCAAGCCTTGGCTTCAGCAAGATCAAGGACTCATCATTTACTTTCATTTTGATAGTCCTCATGCCAAAGCTAGAAGAGGAAAGAGGCATTCATTTCAGTGTCCTGGAGTTCATTCACTCTTGCATTTTATAAGAGCCTGTAACTTGTGTCTTCTGCCAACTCATTTTCCCTGGTGCATTGGCAGAGAAGAATGTCGGGCAAACACAAAAATTCCAACAAAAAATACTGACCATGTTTGGACCTAACCTAGTTTGGGAATCTCTGGGATGCAGAGGAAGTTGAACTGGCTACTCAGTTCCGGCTGTGTAAAAATGCCCTGGCTTCTTTTTAAGCTTATTTATGTACAGATCAAACAAACAGACTTCCAAGCGCTTTCATTTAACTTTGATGCCAAACTTTGATGTTTTCACCATTTACAGTAATCATTTTTATGTGCATTTAATATTATTTTTTTTAGTCCAAAACACTACACATAAAAAGACCAACTTCATTTAAAATATGCAGTATTTTTGCTATTTGAAAACTCTGCATTTTTAATTTGTTTCTTATCAGCGGAGTACTTCTGGGGCAAAGAGAACATCAAGTTTTTAATGCCTTTCAGTTGATTTAAATTAATATTTTATATTTCTATTCAAAAGAGCTGGCTAATAGAAGGGTTCTGACATTTTTTCACACTCTTTCTCTGGCATGTGTTATATGCAAAGTAATGGTTATTTCTCAAATGTTTGGTGCTTTATTCCATGATAAGTACCCAAAAGATGGCATTTCCACACAGTTTAATGCACTTGGATTGCTGCTCAAACTCCCTGTGCCCAGGCTGGGGAGGAGAAGGACCCCAGCCTCTCAAGATTAAGATTTAATTGCCTTTTGTTTTAGAGGGAAACACTTACCACATATCTTTGTGTACTTTAAAGCCCTGTCCCCCCAGAACAACAAAGTAGGGAAGTATTTCTCTTCCTTGTTCTGTGTCTGCCAAGCTCTTTTCTAAGAACATAGAAAACCACAGATAAGAGTGAAGCTTTTAATCAAAAGAGGTCTGAATGATTTCTATTGCATTTAATAACCACTTCATCACTGTCTCTAGATGAAAGTGCTGTGTTAGATTCCATAGCTGACAACAGTGGTGAGGGAGAGGATAGTCTTCAATCAGGAAGCTGCACCCCTCTCCTTCTAAAATTGATGGAGGAGGACAGTATCTGAAGTTACCTTTTCACTGCTGAACACTCCACCTACCTTGAATCCAGGTAGCTCAGGGGCTGAGACCAATGTAGTACCAGCAGGATGGAGCTCACGTTGTATTGTATCACTATATTTATCAGAATTAAGGTCAGAATGATGCCATGGTCATAATGCCCAGAAATCATCTAAGATTCTGCTAAGAAAACAGTCCTAGATGACTGCTAAGGATGTTGGGAATCATTTCCAGTAGACATTTGCTATCCAGAAACTGAGTTAACTTAGGACAACTCAGATTTAACCTACAGGATTCACTGAACAGAGATGAACCTTGGGCTTTCAAAAGCAAACCCTGCTTTTTAAGTTGGGAACCCTGCCTTGCTCCTCCTGTTTAGAGCACAACTAACCTTCAACTCACTGAATCGAGAACGTACCTTCAAGCAGGAAAAATTACCCCTCTGCTCTTGATATACCCACATACTGTACCAAGCATTTCCTTCCTTTGTTTTTGTGTGTATACTCTCTTACAGCCCTCAGCTTCCCCGTGGGCCTGACTACTCTGAGAATGTAATGGGCACACAAACCTTTGGGTTCTGCAGTTGAAAGTGCTGGAGTCAGCCAGGCAGCAGAAGGTCACCAACCACTTACGCAAAGCCCTCACTGAGCATCTCCTGAGGAGGATTTGAGACACCTCTGGAAGCACTAACTCTTCTACCACTTTGGTGAGCAGGGAGCAGTTGAACTGCAGAGGAATCACTGGGGGTGCAGGCTCTCACACTACCCCTGCTACAGCTACCACAGTCACAGACAGGGTCTACAAATAACATCTGTAAAACAAGGGAACTTAGGGATGGACCATAATTACACAGCCAAGTCCCACACAGCACAAGCTGCTGCAGTGTTAGCACATTTTTATAGAAAGAAGCCATTATTGCCATTATCCGAGAGGACAGGGGAGAAAGTTTTCCTCTCTAGGGCAGATGAAGGAGGAGGAGAGCAGTGAGAAGCAATCATTAGTAAAATAATTGGCTGCCTGCTTTGCACAGTTGCCACAAAATGTTTACGCTGTCAGTGCCATGAGTGTGTTGACTTGCCAGAGTCACAGCTGTGCCAAGGAACTGTCAGCTGCAGGGGCTGCTGCTGCATTTCACCTTGTCGGTATATGATGAACCCCTGGGTCATCACCCCTATTCCCCTGCTTTCCCAGAACTGTATCTGAAAGATTTATTATTAGCCTCCTTCTGAAACCTAGAATTTTGGCCCCCATGATTACTATCAGGACCAGATGTAACATCTGAGACCTGTTTCTGAAAAATGGAGATAGGATGCTGCCTGATAAAGAAGCTGAATTAATTTTTTTTTTTTTTTTTTTAATGTGAGTAATAAGTTCAAAGCTTCTGTGTCAAAGAACAAAAAAAGACCTGTTGTCTTTCCCTGCTGCAGATAGAAAGAAATGTTAATATCTTATGTTCAGGCACAGTGATACTGAGGACTGTGCTGGAGTGGGGTAGAAATGTCATTACATGAATGTATTTTTGTTTGCTTTCCCCCCTCATTTTCCAACTAACAAAACACACCTTGAAGAAGGAAGGATGCTTTTGTTTTGTATCAAAGATGGACATAAAAAAATAACTCCTAAGAGATCCAAAAGTGGTTAACTGAGCACAGGCAGTCATTGCAAAAATTCCATCACTTTAAAGAAAGGTATGGTCTAGCACAGAAAGACATGCACTACACAGTAACTTATTCATATACTACGTGTGTAGAAAAAGCTTCTAAGAGCACAATCCTTTGCTCCCTGCAAGTCACTGCTGCTCTCAGGTGTGGTGGTGGTGAGCACACTCAGCATGCTGCAGGATTTACCTCCAATGGCTATGTGAGCCCAAAGCCAAACTGTTAAATTAATAAAATCCCTGCATGCTAGAACAGGACATGAGGAGATTGCCTGCAATACTGAGAGATTATCAAGTGAATAAATCTAGCATGTGATAGATAAAACAAATACCCATTAAAAATACAAATCTCTCAACACTGGGAAGAGAAATGCATTCCCAGCACAGACTCTGAAAGCCTTCAAAAAGACAGACATATCCAGCATCAGAACAGATGGAGAAGATGAACAATAATTGCTTTCCAAGCATACATCCCCACAAAAGCAGTGAGCACAGGCACCCTAAAGAGACAGATAACAAGAGCAAAAGAAAAATGAAGAGTATCTTTCAAACACCTCGAACTTGATGAGAACAGCCGGGAATCTCTGCTTTGAAGTGTGACATACTAGACACAAACTCAGACATTTCTGGCTACTTAGCCAATAGTTCAGTTGGTATTGCCTTGATCTCAGAAATTTTCACTGACTTTTGTGGGCAAAAGCAGTGTAACTGCACCAGACTTCTGACCTTTATTCATGGCTCCAGTCAGCCTGAGGTAAATCCAAGTTGCAAATAATTTTGCCCCTTCTCTTTGCTGACTTTGGAATCCACCTTTCTCTTCTAAGGGCACTTCTAGAAGTCGTGCCTGGTGACTGAGTCTTTCCAGCTCAAGGTTCACTATCCCCAGCTTGTCTTTTCTCAGAAGAACCATGTTACAGGCTCCAACTTGGGCATCTCTGTCACAGCACAGACTGTTGCTTCAGCCTGTGCTCTGAGCTGATGGAATATGAACCCTCCAGGCGGCCTTCAGCCTCAACACTAACCTCAGTAAAACCCCAAGCCCAGCAGGGGTAACTCAGCACTGCCTTCCCCCACCTCTGCAGGCAGGTTCTTCTTTAGACCATCCAACATTCAGCCTCACTGAACTAGTGACACAATTCAGGCCTGAAAGAAACAGAAAAGGACTTTTTAAGCCTGTGATGAGAATCAGAATAACGAATAGCTGAAAGCTAAAGATATGCAAGTTATGGCAAGGCAGATGTCCCACCTCCATTCTGCACCACAGTGGGGTTCGGCTACATCCCCTTTCTGATGAAAACTACTGCCTTTTCCAATTTGCAGCCCTTTCAAGAGTCTTCCAGTACAGTGAGGTGAATGATTCAGGAAATCCAAACTCCAGAAGAGAGGGTAGCAGCACGAGGCTCATTATTAATTATTTAATCAGCCATTTGTGGGGGTTTCTGGGCTTATGCCAGCTCTAGCTTCAGAGTTTTTGGACACACACTGTGTGAGGGGAAGGACTCCTGTGCGCTCTCTCAAGCTGTTCCATTACACCTGATTTATAGCATGACACTACTTGTTCTAGCCCATAACCTTGAGCTTGTAAACTACACAGGGGAAAATTTACTAACCACTGAGTTCATCTTAATGCACTGTTGGGAATCTTAAGTGGGGAAAAAAGAAGGCAAGGAATCGGGGGCATCCAGAGAAGCTGGTTTTGAAAAGCAATCCTTTCCTGGCCCAGTGCAGTGGATCTCACAGTCCACTGTTTTCATTTAAATAAAGATTTAATTTACATGGCCAGCATAGAGTCAGGACCTATGTTTGTCTTGTGTTTTGAAGGTGCTAATCAATAGGAGAGTTGTAGACACTGCTTATTAGCTGCACACATGGATAGAGTTTACCACAACAGCATGTACAAATGCACTCCACTCTTCACTGGCATCAGAGTTTGATTAATAACAGAAGCCAGAAAACTGTTCTGCAACTTTTCTATTAGGAAAAAACCTGTCACTCACACAGCAGAACAATTTCCTAGCAGTAAAGTTGTGCCCATTAGTGTAAACAGAAAAGCACTGAGAGCTTGAATACAGGTGCTACAGGTCCTTACGCCAATTCTGATGAGCAACCTAACACAGACCTGGGACCTGCATGAACATCAGGCTGAATGGAAGCCAAAAACACACTCTTATCAGAGACTGCAAACTGCATCCTTGGCTCCACTAAAAGTGTGGCCACGTGACCAGGGGAAGTTATTCTCCCTCATCAGTGCTGGTGAAGCTCTACCTGAACCTGAGTCTTGGCTTTAAGTTCCGCCCTGCAACAGGGGTGGGGAAACTGGAGAGGGGACAACACAAGGACTGGAGAACAAGATTTATGAAAAAAGGCTGAAGCTGGGCTTGTTCATCCTGCCAAAGGGCTGGTTAGCAGGGTGATCTGACAGCAACAGAGAGTTACAATGTCATGGTGTCAACCACTTTTCAACAGCACCAGGGAGCAAGAACAAGGACAACAGAGCTTGGGAAGCTCAGGCTGGGCTTGGCAAGAAGTTTTCAGAGGGAGACGAGCATAGCACTAGTTCAGGCCAGAGGTGGCTGGGCCTCTCCTGTTGTTAGACACATGGGTGACTTGATGCAGTGTTGACAAAGGTTGAAACTCTGAGCTAATTTAAAATAAACATATCATATGAATAAAAACACGGTTTCAGCCTCCACTTATTTATGGTTCATCTATGACAAGCCCATTTAACCACACAGAACTCAACAGCTGCACTACTGTGCAGTGCACAGAAGCAGCACCCACAGATGCAGTGGTTATTCAGATGCTCTGCCCCACATTTTGTTTTCATTTTCAAGCATGCTCTGTTCAAGTGTATTACATAGACTTTCAGATTAATTTCCTCAGCTAATACTCTGAGGTGAATGTCTAATTTGCCCGTGGTAAAGTTACACTCTCCTTGGCTCGTTCCCTTCAATGGCAGCCTGCCCTCCATACCAGCACACAACTTCCCTGAAACACAAAAGGAGTGATGTTATAGAGCAAATACAAAATGAGCTCTGCATTTGCTGACTGTTCCCAAAAGGTATCTTGCTCCTTACTTCTGTGCAGGTATTCAAAACTCAGTTCCTGAAACTTTCCCCTCCTTTCAAGTTTTTTGACCTGGGTAAGGCTCCAGCAAACAGCAGCTTGTGTGATTATTTTTGCTATTACAGTCTCTTATTTTGTTTAGTTTTTAATTGTTTTAAATTACATGGCTGAAGTGCTGCTGGATAGATGGCAGTGGAGAGATGTCATTCAGCAGAAAGGCTTGTTCTTTGAAGAGCCTGAACTAGGGGCCTTTCCAGCAGGACTGTAGCTCCTCTGCTGAGGAATGTCACACTCTCTTTCTGTGGTTCATTGAGAACATTAAGAGTAACCTTATTTCTCTTTAAAGGAGAATTCTGTCTGCAAATGACTTCCCAGCATCCCAGCAGTGGATTTTCATAGGGACTGGCACAAAGCAGCAATTCCTTTTATTCCTTCCTTGAGTGACTGAAGTGATTTCCCAGGCAACTCTGCAATGAGGAGGCAGCAGTGCTGTGACACAACTCTGCTTGTGCACCAGGTAATCAAGATTTGCCCTGCATGACCTTGGTTGAGTCAGGTTCACACGAGGTACAGCAACACAGCTGGAGCACTGGGCAGAACACTCCTGTCAGTGCCCAGGTACCACCTGAACCCTAAGGCAGTCCCCACTCACCACAGCAATTCCCATTACAGACCTGACCAGAACCACAGATACCCAACTATCCAGTCATTGTCTATCACACTCTCATTTACCTTCCATGTTTCAAAAGAGGTTGATGAAATTTATAACTATATTCATAGCCTTGCCTTATTTTGTCTTTGATGAACTACCTCCTCAATAAGTGCCTAGAAGTTTTAAAAAGGGAACAGACAAATAAACCAGTCACACACATCCAAAAATACATCAGGCTGACTAACAAAAGTACTTCTACTTTCTCACTAGATACTTTAAAATGTTTATAAACAAGCCCAACAGCAGGTTTGGAAGTTTTTTCTCAATTAAATCTCACATTGCTGAGCACAGCTCACAGTTCTGCTCTCTTCAGATTTCCCTGAAGCCTTACTACACCTTCAGGCATTGTTGCTCCTTCTCCAGTTTCTGTAACATCAGCACATACACACACAAGTGGTGAGTTTACAGTGCCCCCAGATGTTACTCATGAAATCAGCACCAAGTGGAGGTCTCAGTGGCTCTCCCTCCCTTCTGGTGACAGCTCATTTAAGAACTCTTCTATCAGAGGTCACAGTAGTAAATGATGTTCTGCTAAAGCCTTGTTGCTGTTAGCATGGAATTGTGTCTGATTCCGTATCGGATACCAAACTAAAGTGCAGATGTACTAATTACCAAGAAAGTACAGTAGAATCAAACCCCTCAAATGTGTATACAGAACTTGCCATTATAAAGCTTTATCATTTTATCTTATTGAATTGGAAAAGGTTCAGGCAGGTTTCCACACCAGTGTTTTGATGCACCTACCACAGAAATCATTTCACTCTTACTATCCTACCAGGGAAGAGCAGGGACCAAGCCAGGTCCAGCCCCTCACCTCACCCAACCTCCCGTCACTCCTGTTACAGACACACCTGTGGAGCCTCCTTAGCTAACACCATTAAGATCCACTGGCTTATGCATCTTTAAGATGGCAGAAAAAGCTACTAAGGAATAAGAAGACTAAAAGCATGTCAAAAAGGAGTTTTCCCACTTACTGTCTTGAGGAAGAAAACAAGAATGACAAGCAAAAACCATGCTTTTTGACTGAAAAAAATTTAAAGGCTAGGTCTGTTTGTTTAAAGGAGTTTCAGGGCCATCTGCTGCATCATAAAGAAGCTGGAAAAGACATCAGTCACATTCTCACTTCTCTCCCTGTCTGCAGAATCATAACTAGAGCAATAATATCTCTAAGGATACATCCTTCTCTGGAGGTCGAGAAAGAATTCAAAGCAAAATCTACAGCATGCAGGAGAAATAGGTACTGGAATAAAACACCTAGAACACAGGTTTCAGATATGTCTAAGCGTAATGTATGTGAGTGCTTATTAAACTTGAATTATTTTGCAATTCTTTAGTCTTCTCACAGATCACTGGTCCCCAAAAAGATTAAACAATTCAAGTTTGCTACAACTTGTAAGAGATTCAGTATGACAGAAGAGTTTAAGGGCAACTGGTGGAGCCCAGCACAGCTGTTTATCACAGTACAACAGAAACAGTTCTTCAAACACACATCACGGACTACAGAGATAGAGAGTTTTATCAGAACACACCTTTCAGACAAGTTACTAAATCGTGGCTTTACAGCAAGTGATGTGTCTGAAAGAGCACTGCAGAAAACCAGCCTGCAAACAGGAGTGAGCTCTGCAGGTACTTCTTGTGTACCTTTGCCATCCTCTAATCCTCTTTAACATCATGAGACCCTTTCTTTGGTAGCCAAAAGAAACACCTGTATGCCACCTTCGTTAAAACAATAAAGATAATTTGTTTCCTCATAGGAACTGCCCTTTGCCATCATTCAAGTACTGATCGAAGTAAACACATGTAAGAAAAGCTACTACGAGTTGGTGTAGTATAAAGACCCAAATAAGGTAAGCAATCTATCTCCCATTTTAATGTTCCCAGAATGGAAAAGTCTAAATATCAGACATTTTCACGAACAAGCAACTGTTCATTCTCTTTTTATGCTGATGTTCATGAACTCTAGCCATCTGAAGTTAAAAATCTGAGTGAAATGAGATTCCCCTCTACCGCCCTCAGTCTTTTTCTCTTCAAAGAAGTAATGATAAAAATGGGATTGTTTTCAGAGAACTGAAAGCCTGATTTGTATATACACAAAGCCATTTCATATTAAATCCACAGAGTGTTACTCTCCTCAACATTACAAAGGCAATTTGTTTCCAGACAGTGCGGAATAATCAGTTCACTCTTCACCAAAACAAGGTTTTCTCCATATTGTGCCTGTTACCCACACCGAGTCTCCACATAGAACCGCCTAAACTCCACGCACATATCAGACTATTAATGCCAGGGGCAGAATCCAGAAGAGAGTGCTAACAGACTACAAGTTTTTGCTGCTACTTCCTCTCTGACAAACTAAACATTGCCACCTACCGGCTGCAAAATTCCCAGCGTTAAAGGATTCTTTTCATTCCTACTTCCAGACACAATGCCCAAGAGGCACAATAGTGGCTGTAAGGAAAGCATTACATCCCAGATAAGCCATAAATTGATGTCTGATATTCTCAAATATTATTGCTACTTTTTTGTTCCTTTTCTGCTGTAGCTACTTTAAGAAATTTTAGTAATTTTAGTCCAATTCTTGATCTTGCAACATGACTGGCAAGCACATATTTTTACAATAAAAGACCCCACTATACTGAAGAGAGACACCTGTGTGAATTTCAGTTCCTTGTAAGCTTTATAACAGCACCATATGTTCTAGATTTGATAGTCCAGGGTCAACCTTGAATGCTGTGGTCCAACTCAGAAAAAGTAACATCTGCTGCTCCAAGATTTTTCCATACCTATGGCTTGACAAGTAAGAAAAAAAAGCCTATGATCATTTTCACATCATCCATCTCCAGCAGCATCAGAGATATAACTAAAGCATTATTTTTATTATTCTTTTATATAATTACATTGTCAAACAAGAAATACCTATCCAGTCACAACAGTTTGTCACAGTGTATGAACAAGGGTTCTGTTTCGCAGCTGCTGCACGTATTCTTTTGCCTGGTCAAAGCCAGTCCTTGGTGGCTCTGGAGGAGGAGGAGGACCTTCCACCAGCTTCACAAAGTAGTGGCACCTGACGATTTTCATGATGCCAAACATGCCCTTGGCATGGTAACGGATCCGCTTCATGTAGCGGCCTCTGCCCGTCAGGGACTCAGCTGCAGGAAAGAGGAAGGGGAGAGAAGGCTGGTCAGTCAGGAATGAACTGCTTACACAGCTGCAGTAGAAACAGCTGCCTTGCCAGTGTATGTTTCATGGCTGCTTCTGGAAAGTTGGTTCTACTCAGGATGCTCTCCCCCGTCTTTCTTCTGTTGCACTGAGCAGATCAGGGCTACAGGGGAACGTGTGAGCTGAATTAACACTCCCCAGGAGCACAAAAAAGGTGTATTTAGAAAGCATGCACACAAAGACATATGTAGGAAAGGACAAATCCAAAGGAAGCTACACAGAACACCTGCTAGATTATACAGCTCTTCTGAAGGTGGTATTAATACCACTGCTTTTCAGTGGTTTGTCTCATGAATGTCTGTAGTATTACAGACTTCATTTTCTCTCTTCTCTCCCTTTATTGCATATATCACAGGTATTGTCATTATCTACACATCCAGTCCTGCACTAGCAGCTGAACCTTCTTATGGCAGAAGCCTGGAATGCTTCAAAGTATTCTAATCAAATCTATTTACTAAAATTTATGCCACATTAGACAAAATGGGAAATTTTTTCTTTGGGCCTGAAAATACCTACAAGTAAACATTTCTCTAACATTTTTCTAGGCTAAAAAGTAGTTATTCCAAGCTTATCTTGTAAACATCTACAGCAAAGTCTTTTTATTAAGAAGTTTTCTGTCAATAGTCATGTACTTTTATACAGTTTCTGATGGAAGTGCACTTCTGATCCTGCAAATATAGCTGTACCAGCCACAGACAAAGCTTCCAGCATCTCTGTTCACTGGCAACATTAAAAAGTAGTAACAGTTTGCTTCTTGTTGTCTAGTCTTTCATACTCATGTCAAGCACCTTCCTCTTCAGGACCTTCTGTTCACATAAGGAGCAGAAATTCCACTCTCAGATGGACACATCTTAAAAATGATGCATCTGCCAGATGCCAGAACACCACCAGCCAGGCACCAACTACACAGAAAGTGATGGCTGAAGGCTCAAAAACCACTCCTAGCTTTAGCTGTGCTGCAAGCACCTGCCTTTCATGTTTTGGTAAAGATAAGTTCAGCTGAAACTGTCCTCTCTTCATTTCTGCTGATTTGAAGCAAAACCCTATTAAGGATAAAGCTTTTCCATAGGGCAGGATGACATCTTTCTGCACTGAATGAAAAAAAATGTACCTATATGTAAATTCGATTTGAATTCCACGTTGTGCTTTCTTACAGCCAACTCCTGTGCTTCTAACAGAACCTGTAACAAAAGAAAAAGAAATGGAAATACCTGAGGAGGAATTTAAGCAATGCTATTCCTTATCTATAGATAACATGGAAGAAATTGAAAGTTTAAGTCTGTTATGGAAAAAGCATTTCATAGCGATAAAAATTGTTAAAAGACAAACATCTTTTACATAAGGATGTTCCTTGCATACAGACTGAAAAAGCCTCAGGACAATTTTAATACATTTTTGGGAAGGAAAGGGAGTGGAAAAGATGGTTCCACCAACATTTGTCAGACTTCCATCCATGGACTTTTGTCTAATTAGATATCAGACTAGAAACAAATGCTGAGGTGGGCAAAATGAACTCGGGCCACTCAATATTTTCAGCTCATACAGGACACCTCTTTGCCATTATTATGGCAGAAACCAATGTTTTGGCCAAGAAAATGAGTAATTTGAGACTCCCAATAACTGCAGTGTATTTAAAAGCCTCTGTGCCTTTACAGTCCTTTCCTTGATAATATCCCTCATCTCTTACAGTTTTAAAAACCAAAGCACATGGAAGTAACAGCCATTAGAGACCAGGATTCTGCATTATTTACCATGAACTCAATACCAAGTACTGTTAGAAAGGGCACCCACATGTAATTTATCATCATGACAAATTAAAATACCCAGCACAAGTGACCCAAACATATTAGTAAGCCACAATGCTACATGACTGTAACAAAAATATGTTGTTTGAATGTGCTCCCAACAGGCTTACTTGAAACATAAAGCCCCACAGAAACACCTCCAAACTTCTGGTGACAGGTATTGATTTTAAAGTTTTCTTGAAACTAGAAGTGTTAAAGGATACTACTACATACCTCTTTGATCACCTTTGCTCCCTTTTTGTCACTAAATTCCAACTGAGCAAGAGCCTGGTCAATGGACATTCCTTTTATCTGCAAATCAAAGTGTTAAAATTAACTTCTGCAATTACAACTATTTCACTTCTCTTATTCAGAAGACATTACTTCAGTTATATTGCCATTACAAAAACCAAAGATACTTCAGTTTCCTTAATTACCATTTCTTGAATGCAGTATCTTACATTCAGAAATTCTGAGCTAAATATGGAAAAAATCTTGATACAACATTCCATTATTTTTTTTCTTAAAGGGAAAAACAGCCCATTACTATCCTTCAAAATTCCTCTTGCTATTTACTCCTAGGGCAGAAACCACATTCTTCCACAGTGCAAAATCTGTGCATGATCCTGGGAACACCTGTGAGAGCATCTTGGGATAAAGCAGTTAAAGCAAACCACAAACAGCCATTCCCTGCCCAGATCCCTGTCCATGCTCATCCCAAGGACTCAGTGATGGAGATGCTGATCAGCCTCTGACTGAATGAGGCTGTTAAGGCAAATACAGCAAGTAAATTCTGCATTCTAACAAACACAGCACAGAGTGCTCTTTGCTTACCAGTTTGGCCAGATACCACATCTTATCTTTGCTGTATTTTATGTCCCTCCGACAGTGATAGATTTCCTGGGTGCAAAAAGAAAAAAAGTTACAGAATCAGTAATTTTGCTGTGAAAACAAGAATGGAGCATCCATGTCTGCTCCACAACTAGGAATGAAATAAGTATGGCTCTCCCTGCTATACCATGAGCACACCAGATCAGGCAGAGCTTTGGTATCTGAAACTAACTGAAAGCACTTAAAAAAAGTTGCTGGCACCCAGAAAAGTTTAATAACATTTTATGACAACTAGTTTATAAACAGAAGACCCTAAAAAGGATAATCAGAAGATTTTTTCACCATCTTTTCTTCTCATCTTCCCCACTTAGAAGCAGAGACTGACACACCCATTCAGTCTTAAAAATACTATTCTGTTGTCAAGTCAACATACTGGGACAGCAACTAAACAACATTACCAGAGTGAACTTAATTAGCACTTCAGAAGTGAAGAGGGTTTCAACTTTGATTGGCATGAAGAGCTTCCTCCACAGACCCATTTACCATTATTACTGACAGGGACCAGCACTAGCTAGTAGAATTTAACATCAATCCAAATTTGAAAGAGATGGCATTCTTTATAAACAGGTAAAAAACTGATTTAATAAGCGACTTGGTCAATAGCTGCATTTTCACACACATTGCATCAGTCAGCACAGGACACAGCAGGGATTTCTACATCCTGTGGCATAATGGTCACAGGGGCAATCAATAAATGCTCATGGCCCACAGAAGTATGTGCCCAAAAACCCTCTTCTCTTTTGAGATGCAAACACGTTACTTTGCTGAGCAGTGTGTCTAACAGAGGCCACAACACGTTAATTCCCAATGGAGAAAAATTACAAAAATTTAATTCAAAAATATCAGTTCTCAACAGTGAGGAACTACTGAAGAGTTAACCTAAAATCCTCCCAACCTGAGCTGTAGAAAAAGCAGCAGTGATTAGTCCCTTCAGTGATCAAACACACAACACTCTCTTCATGTGCAACTTCAGAGCTTTGTTTCTGTTCACATTTACCTGTAATTTCCCAGTTACAAAATAACACATCAAAATAACAAACAAACTACCAAACTAGTGCCTTGTGCAGTCACCCAGAGCCAGTGACAATCTGTTCAAAAACTGGTAAACACACACACAGGTAAGGACATTCACAGGTGCATCCTTACAGCTGGTCTGCGGGGCTCTCCAGGCAGCTGTGGAGGGTAAACAACCCAGTTCTTTTTCTCCCACTTCCCAATTTTCTGCAGAGATTCACTCGTGTGGATGCATGACAGAGGGAAAAGGCTACAGGATGGCAGCCACCTGCAAGACAAGATCACAGCCTCAGGTCCTGAACACAAAGAGGGGTTTTTCCCTGCCCAGTTTAGCTGCAAAATTGTGAGCTTGCCCATGTTCATAAAGAGAACCGACACATTTTCCTACTCACAAAATCAAACTATTTAAGTCCTTTATAGCTGATGTTGGAAGGGCTTTTTAATTCAACAAGAAGCCCCAGGCTTCCTAAAGCAAACCATGAACCATCAGTAACACTGATACAGCAGGAGACTCCATGTTTACTGTCCCTGAATCATCACACAAAGTCACAGTTTGTATCTTTTCCAACACCTGCCAATACTTAAATTTAACTTTTACCAAAAACGTTTTTAGCAGTAAAAATGTCTAGCTTTTCAAGAGGCTGAGTACCTCAGAGTATTAGAGGTTTATAAACATTGTGAAATCTGAAAGGAGAGGGGTTCTAAACTACTTCCAAAATGCCATCAAGTCAATATAATTGATTCTGAAAAACCAAGCTACATTTTTCCCCCTGCTGCCTAAATAAAGCAGCCCTGGGCAGCCACTCCCAACTACAAGAAACAGATGAGTTCAAACCCAAATATTGTGACTTATACTAAGCCTTGAACAGCTTCGTGTGGGTGGCCAAACTGTGCAAAGCATCTTAAAAATGACTGGCAAACAGAACATGCTGATCAGTTTCAAGAGGGCACTGTACACCTTTAAGTTTTGGTTTATTTGCTTAATACCTAAAAATGTCACTCAGCAAGGCAACAATTCATCATCACCAGGCAGAATAACACCAATTAACACAGGGAAATCTTTGATAAGCACAGGAATAACAACTTGAGCAGGAATAAACTAAGCATTCCCTTCCTTGCCTCAGAGAACACATTAATACATCTGACCACTTAAGGAATCTCACATTCCCTGTATGTGAAGGCAATCTAATCTCATGTGAAGAGCAACTCTATCATAACTTCAGGAAAAAAAAAGAGCACTCAAACACACTGCAAGTAGAAGAAAACTGTTACGAACAGCAAACAAAGTACATTATACGGGGGCAAGTGAGGGGAACAGGACAGAAAAAAGCTGACTACCTGGTAGAAGGAATTATCCATAAGCAGCAAATGGGACACATAGGCTAGAACTGAGTAATACAAAGAGCAGGTAACTCTGTCCAGCTCCACAGGCAACATATGTATCTTCTTCCTTAGGTGACACAAGTCTCTGCAATTTGCCTCCTTTAGCACAGACCAAAGCTCTGCACTTTGAGAATCCACACCAGCCTTCTCCCTGAAGTCAGGGACACAGCAGTACCACTGCTCCCCCAGACAACACCGGGATTCCTCCAGACTGAGGGGAAAACCCAGCAACTACAGAAAAGCAGTGGCTGGGGACAGCACAGAGGGGAGCTACAGGCACCGTGTCCCTGTGACCTGCACCTCAAAGTCAGAGCAATCTGGATGCCTGACCGAAGGCACCTCTGTACAGACACCACAGCGCCGGGAGTGTCCTGTCCCCACAGCAGGGGGAGAAGGCAGAGAGAAGGCAGAGCCCCAGGTACCCCAGGCAGGGCAGCAGAGCCACACTCACCTCTCTGGCCGCGCCCAGCTGAGGAGCCCCCGCGCCAAAGCACCGCCTGGAAGGAACAGCGAGCGAGGAATTAACACAGCCAGAGTCCCAGAACGGCCTGGGCTGGAAGGCACCTTGAACATCACCTTGTTCCACCCCCTGCCATGGGCAGGGACACCTCCCACTATCCCAGGTTGCTCCAAGCCCCGTCCAGCCTGGCCTTGGACACTCCCGGGGATGGGGCAGCCACAGCTTCTCTGCCCAACCTGGGCCAGGGCCTGCCCACCCTCATAGGGAAGAATTCCTTCTTAACATCCTATCTAAACCTACTTTCTGGCAATTTTAAGCCTGTCGTCCTGTCACTGCGTCTCCTTGTAAAAACTCCCTCTCCACCTTCCCTGGAGGCTCCCTGGAGGCACTGAATCAGCTCGCACAGAAGCCTCTCCTGCGCAGGCCGCACAGCCCCAAATCCCCCACCCTTTTCTCGGGGTGGAGGGGGG
>VXBX01008145.1:736352-759522 GCA_013400415.1 Scytalopus superciliaris | reverse complement strand
GGCCCCCTCCGAGCCGCTGCCCCCCCCCCGCCTCACCCGCGCCCCGCGCCCAGCGCGCCGCCATGTTCCCGGCCGCGCTTTGCGACAGTTGGCGGCGGCGCCGTACGGCAGCGGCGGGGACACGTGGGGACAGGGGGCGCGATGGCGGCGGGGACGGGGATGGGGTTGGGGATGGGGGTGAGGGCCCTGCCCGCCTCCCCCAACTGGTACAGCAGCCGCTGCAGCGACGCCAGCAGCGACGGCCGCCTCTTCGGCTTCGCGGCGAGGCACCGCGTCTGCCTGCTGGATGTCTCCGCCGCCCCCACGTTTTACGGTACCGTCACGGCCCTCCCTGGGCGCCCGCGTTGTGAGGGGGGGCCGGGAGCCGCCGTGTGGGAGCCGCGGGGCTTTGGGAAGGCTGAGGCGTTCGGGTTCGGGTTAGGAAGGCGCTCCGGTGCGGGGTGGGCTGGCGGGATGCGGGATTTGCATCACGGCGTGTCCCTCTCGGCGCAGGGGAGCTCATCGGGCACACGGACAGGATCTCCGGGTTCGCCTTTTGCCGCTGCCCCGGGCAGGGCGGCCTGTGCGCCAGCAGCTCGGACGACGGGAGCGTGAGGGTGTGGGACACGGCGGCGCTGGAGGCCGTGCTGCACTACAGCCCGCACCAGGTGGGTCCGGCCCGGGAGGGCTCTCTGTCTCACCCTGAGATCAGGGTCAGACCCCCTGCCTCACCCTGGGGAGAGTGTCGGACCCTCCGGGCTGCTCCGGCCGGGTTTTTGTCGTGCCCCGCAGCGCTCTTACATCGGGAGGTGTTGCCCGCGCTCTGGGCTCGTTGCCGCCCAACCCAGCTCGCCTAAAATGATCTCAGCAGGTTGGTGTTGTCCGCAGGACAGGCTAAAGGTGCTTCTGAACCTCTGCTGTGACTCGGGATGGCAGATCGGCAACTACGTTCCTTGTTTAAAGCCTGAAGGACCTGAAACACATTGGAATGAACTGCACTGGTGCTGGGGAGTGCTCATTGTTTTCAGAACGGTGCTGGGGAGTGCTCAGAGTGTATTCTGAGCTGGTCCTGGGGGAGTGCTCACTCTGCCCACTGTTCTGCCTTAGGTGGTTGGTAGAACAGCTTTAAACGTGTTCAATCCTCCTTCTCCTCCCTCAGAACCCGATCTCGGCGTTGCACTGGTCGCCTCTTGTGAAGGATCTGATTGTGTCTGGTGATGAAAAAGGTGTTGTTGTTTGTTACTGGTACAACAGAGGCGACAGCCAGCAGTTCTTCCCAGAGCCTCGCACGGTTTTTTGCCTCACTTGTTCTCCTCATCATGAAAACCTGGTGGCCATTGGGTAAATATTCATTAGTGAATAGTCATTCATTATGTTTTGTTTTCCACTGTTCTTATGCAAGAACCTTATTGTGAACTTTTTGCTACACGGTTGCAAGGTTAATTTTAAGAGGTTTTGGTGGCTGTTCCTCTGGTATACAACAAATCAGAATTAACATTTGGATTTGGTAAACCTGCAAGACACAGAAATCCACAACTGTAAAGGTCCAGATTCAGTTTGAATTTTTGAGGTTTCTTAAAGCTGTTATTTTTAATTAGATTTGACTGAAAGCTTCATTAGTAATGAATTGCTGTGGTACTGGTTGCCCTTCTTGAAAAGGCAGCTGCAGGCACCCCAGTGCCATACTGGAGCTCCCATTACCATTAGCCTTCCAGTCCCATTGCTGCTGGGATTTGGCTTCCCTGTCTGTAATATGGTGACAGTGATCCTGGAAAGGGCTTGGAAATAACTCAGATATTATCCCACAGGCATCCAAGAATCTCTTCATTAATTTCAGTCTCTGCTTTCAGCTACAAGGATGGCATGGTGGTTATAATTGATATCAGCAGGAAAAGAGAAGTTCTGCATCGGCTGAGGGGCCACGACGATGAAATACATTGTCTGGCTTGGTGCCCTGTGCCTGGTGAAGAAAGGTTACCTGCCTGGCAAGATGAGCTCCAGGGTATGTAGGAGTGATTCATAGTTGATGAAGTAATTTTTAGTTCATGTAAATGTCTCTTTCTGGAGAACTGAGTTCCTTATAAAAGGGTAGTATGTACCTAAGCAGAGGCGAGTGATAAGTTCAGCACAGTATGCTCTAATACAAGCCTGTATTTTCAGCTAATTTTTTTAAAGCTTTGAATTTCAAAGTGTAATAACATGACTTCAATGGTATTCAGCAGTTCCTGCAGAAGAAGGCAAAGTTCCAAATGGAGAGCTGACACAGGACTCAACCACAAAGAAAGGTTGTTACCTGGCTTCGGGAAGCAAAGATCAGACCATACGAATATGGAGCTGCACCAGAGGCAGGAGTAAGTAAGATGAACAACGTGAGATAAACAGTGACAATGTGGAAGGGCACTTCTCTAACTGTAGCCTTTGTGAGCTGACTTGATAGCTTAAAGCATGGGGAGTGTACTCAAAGCTGCAGATTCACAGGACTCCTCTTTCTGACGGGGAATTTTGATGAGCAGTGTCTGGATGATGCCTCTGGGTTCCACAGGTGTGATGACTCTGAAGTTGCCCCCCACCAAAAGAAGAGGTGGAGCCGTTGATCCTGCTGTGAAGGAGCGCATTTGGCTCACTGTTCACTGGCCTGCTGGTCGAGCCACAGAAATTGTGTCCAGTGGCTTTGGGTAAGTGGAGCACACAGCAACCTGAGGACCATCAGTCGCTGCAGATTAATTTGTTGATACTTGAGAAGGTGCTGGGTAGAAAAGACACTCCCTTCCTCCCTTTTTCCCAGTATAACAGGAGAGGATAGACCAAGAGTTTAAGTGGGAGTTCAGGCTTCTAGAAAACTGTTTGTCCCATAATTTCTCCCATAATCTAACTGAATGTTGGCTGCTGCTGGTGCAAGTTGTGGTTTTGCCCATCTAATGGGAAAAAACGGCCTGTCGTTTTTCAGGGTGATGTTTGTGTGTAGTTGTGTACAGGCAGGTGCATGCATGTGTGTCGAGCTGTATTACTCTTGTACTTGAAATATGTGTACAGGTAATGCAGTCTGTGTGTAGCCCGTGTTGTCATTTTGAAGTGAAAAATTAAATTTAAATTTTGCAGAGGAGAACTGCTACTTTGGAATTTGGCCCAACCTGGAAAACGGAAGTGGACTCTTCTGGGATCTTCAGAAGGACAAAACCACTCCCGCATTGTGTTCAATCTCAGCTCTGTGAAGCAGCAAGACAAAGAGCTCCTTTTTTCCATTTCAATGGACAGAGATGTAAGAGCCATTTAAAAATTAACATAAAAATGCCTGTAGTATCCAGTTTGACTGAGTGAGGCTAACCCTTTTAGGGCCACAGTATTTCTCTCTAAGTGGGCTTCTTGCAGCGTTTTATAACATCATTGCTTAACATCATTGTTCTGAGCACACGTTGTATATTTTTCTGTAAGTTTATACGCTCAGGCTCTTAACATGGTGAATGAATTGTTACAGCATTCTGGACTTGAATGGTAAGCATTTAATAAGGGACATTGACCACTTCTTTTTCCTGTTTCACTTTTAAAAGGCCTAGGTTTCCATCTTAAAATAATTTTGTTTTACCAACTAAAGCATCTATTTCTTTTATTTTTTAAATCTTTGGCCTTTTACAGGCAGCAGAATGCCTCCTATTTTGAAATTGGAAGAGGACCATAGTATTAAAATATATTCATTGTGTCCATTTCATTACAGTCTTCCAACTGTTGCAGCCCTGTTGGTGACATGTAACCCTCTGGGTGCAGATCACATACTGTCAGGCCTTGAATTTGACCTTTTAATTCTCCATCCCACTCATGCTTTGTTTTAACTTGTCCTATCAGTCACTCTGTATTTAATTATTGCTTGTTCCTTAAATATTCTTCAGGTGAAGTGCTGGGACCTGTCAACTCTGGATTGCAGCTGGACCATGCCCTCACTTGGAGGGTTTGTCTATAGTCTTGCCTTCTCCCCTGTGGACACAGGCTGTCTTGCCATCGGGGTTGGAGACAGCATGATCCGGGTGTGGAATACTTTGTCCATGAACAATATTTATGATGTTAAAACCTTCTGGCAAAGCATAAAGTCCAAGGTCACAGCAGTAAGTGTGCTTTGGATTCCTATTTTTTTATCTCTTCTCCCCTTTTCACTCCCATTTTTTTCAAGTACATTTTTTTCTCTCTTTCACTTTGAAGAACGTTTTTCCCAACAAAAAATAGACAAAGCCAATTTGTTAATTTTGTATCTGATTCTTTTGGTATACAAGACATTTTAAGATCTGCCAACAAATTTTTAAACCAATATACAACCATAGGTGTCCTCAGTACATCTAGTGAAAATCAGCTGAAGTCCAGCTGGCTGTTGCATTACTTTTCACTCTCATCCTCCTTCATGATCCTTCCTTGTTTAATCCATTAATCCATTTAATCCATTGCTCTGCTAGGAAGTTTGAAATGTACAAAAAGCAGCAGAACTGACACAGATATCTTCAGTTTGGGCTTAACCAGCAATTGGCCAAAAGCTACAGTCTGGTAAAATAGCTGGCAGAAGTAAAATAATAGTTTCAATCTTTGTTTTGTAATGTAGGTATCAAATAGCATTTTAATGATCCATAGTCCATTTTATCTTATCCCACCATACCTCGTAGGGGGAGAGTCTTTGATACTCAAAGCAGGGTGATCAAATCAAGTGGCTGCAGTTGGAAGGATGGGTATAAGCCATAGTCTTTTCTCAGTAGTTTCAACATTTTGTTTCTTATTAAAGTATCTGTAGATTATGTCATTATGTGTCTCTTTTTATTTTTCTTGCAGTTATCCTGGCATCCAACTAAGGAGGGCTCCTTGGCTTTTGGAACAGATGATGGAAAAGTTGGCATATTTGACACCTTCTCCAACAGGTAAAAAAGCAGCTTTTAAATTCCTTAGTGTCACATCCTGCTGGTATGGTGCCACACATGGGTGGTGTGGTCTTTCCTGGGGGATATCTTTGCTGTTAGATAGGAGTAGGATTAAATTAAAACTAGTCAAACAGTTACATTTTCAGTGCATTTTTTCATCTCCATTATGTCTGTTAGCTTCTAAGGTCAACTTCCCTTACAGTAAACTGAAAAACTGCATGACCAGAAATCACCTGTGGGAGGACATCAGCTGGGGCAGAGTTTAGCCTAGAAAGACAATTTCAGGCATGCAGGAGAAAGTCAACAGAAGAGTTTTGCTATGATTTTAGTAGTGTTCTAGAGCAAATGTTGAAGGAAGCTTGGTTGAGCCATGGCTTTAGTGTGTTAAAGCACCTGGTGTCTGGAAATATGTTGCTTTGATTTTACCTCTTTTTAATTTCTGTTTGCTGAAACCTGACTGCCCCTGCTTTCTTATCTTCCTGCCCAGTGCCAAGAATAAGCCACCTCAGATCTCCAGCACTTACCACAAGAAGACTGTGTATGCATTAGCCTGGGGGCCCCCAACTCCTCCTCTGACTTCTGGTGAGTCTTCCAACACCCTGTGACAAAGTAGAACATCCATGCAGAGCACACAGATGCCGGGAAGCTGGGAGGCCCTCCCTTCTTAGGAGAAGGAGACCCATTTGCTTGGTAGCAATCATTTGTAGCAGCTAAAAATGCATTCTGTTTGAGGAATTGTTAATAATTTTGCAAAACTCTTGTAGTTTTTGAATTCTAGTACCTTCAGGAAATAGGTAGGAGTGTTGTACCACACCTCTGGGCTTATTTCAGGGTGTTACAGACCAGAAACCCTCCTTACACGACTTGATTTTTTTTTTAGGCTCAAACTTTAAAGGGCATTTTAATGCTTGCAGTGATTGTGCTATGAGAGACCTCTTGGTAGAAATGAGAGGTCCTTTCAGAGGATTGTGTTGTGAGAGTTTCCTACTGCTGGACCACAGGCAATTGAAGCATGCATATAGCCTTTTGAAATAATGTTTTGATTCATAGTGGGACTGATCACTTCGGGAAAGACTGATGAAGAACAAAGTGTATTTAA
This sequence comes from Scytalopus superciliaris, assembly GCA_013400415.1. NCBI lineage: Eukaryota > Metazoa > Chordata > Aves > Passeriformes > Rhinocryptidae > Scytalopus > Scytalopus superciliaris. The sequence goes on along the minus strand of VXBX01008145.1, from coordinate 753,552 downwards.
CTTTTTTTTCTTTGTTGAGTAGGAGAAGAAAGTGAACAGCCCTCTGTAACCTTATATAGTTGTGCTGGAGAAGGTATTGTTTTCCAACACAATCCCTGGAAGCTTAATGGAGAAGCAAATGACATCAACAAACTCATCCGAGACACTAATTCAATCAAAGTGAGTATGAATTTGAGGGAGTTTTATGAATTCATAGTAACCATGCCCTAGTTTCTGTGGCCTTGTAGTTGTAAGTTTCTGACTTTGCCTTCTTGATGTATCTCTAACAAAGAATTTGAAGCCCTCAGTCTCCACAGATGAACTTCAGAGACACTGACTCGAACTATTTAAATAGTTTATGTAGTTGTGTCTGAAAAGGGTTGGGTTTTATTCTTCCCCCAGTGTTAACATGGCACATGTGTTTCTGGCATCAATTACTTAATTTTCTACACCCTAATTCACTTAACCAGAAAAGTAAAATTGAAGGATAGAGTTTGGTTCTAAAGATGTGTGTCGTTGTTTAAAATAAGACATTCATACAGAGCTTTCCAGTTTCCATGCACTAGAAGCAATATCCTGAATAATGTCCTAGCTTAGATCACATGGTGGGCGTGCAGGAGTTATTTACTTCAACTCCTTTAGTTCTCATTTCAAACATGTACTCTTTCTTTTTAAAACAATTTTTTTCATTGAAGGCAGCCCTGATTTTGCAGGAGGCTGTTTCCACTTACAAGAAGCCAGTGAAGAGTGGTTGGTGATAACTGAGTATCTTCTCAAGCATGATCAGTCATTTCTTAGTTGAAAATATAAAATCAGTGAAGTGGGTTAGATCTTCAGTTCCTTTAAGTCACCACGTCAGCTGAAGTCAGTCTAGTGGTATTGAGTTAGATTAGCTGGGTTTTGGCTTCTTCCTTGACTCACTAAGAGACTAACACCATAGGCATGGAAATTATTATATTTAGGCATCTAAATTGTAAGTAGCTTTTGTCTGAGGTAGAATAAAAATAATTACAAGTAAACTTTGGTTTCTTTTGAAATGTGATAAAATTTGCTTGCAATGTCTGGGACTTTCCAAGGAGTATAAGAAGATCAAGCATCAAGATCCTACTGGAATCCAGATAAACTTCCTTGGAGAGGTTTCACTGAACTGATAAAAATGATCATTGGTTCTTGCATTAGTTCATTCAGTCTTTCTTACTGGCTCATGGTTATGTCACTGCTATGAAAGCAGTGTCCCCTTTTGTGAGATTAAATTGCAGCTGTCCAGCTGTGAGTCTTGCCCTGTTGAATGTATGTGAGAGAGATTTAAGAGTTTTTGGCAACAGTTGTGTCTTTTTTCTACAGCACAAACTGCCTGCACGTACAGAGATCAGCTGGAAACCAGATGGCAAACTCCTGGCTCTTGGCAATGAAGATGGGTATGTGTCACTTGTAGGTTCAGGTGGTGACTGTGCTGATCTTGACTAGAGTCACTGTGGTGAAGCAAAAGGACTTCTTGTTGCCCTGGTTTGTCTCTTGTCCTTTCACTGCCAGTGTATTTGAATGATGGTAATACAGCATTCCTTGCTCTTATTTGTTTTATCTGTTCTTGGCATGGAGGGTCCTCATTGTCACATTAAATTATTTTTCAAGGATCCCCTCATGGTTGAAATGCGCTTTTGAAACAAGGATTTGAGTTGGATCCAGAAAGCACAAGCTCGGTTACTCTTAATTCATGTTCTGTAATTTTGCTCATAACCATTTTCACCAACTGCTGGAATTCTTACACTGTTGTTCTTGTATTTCAGCTCAATTGAAATATTTCAGGCCCCTGACCTGAAGTTGCTCTGCACTATCCAGCAGCATCACAAACTGATTAATGCAATCCGTTGGCATCATGAGCACGGGAACCAGCCAGAGCTGAGTTACTTGATAGCCTCAGGCTCAGTCAATGCCACTATTTATGTGCATAATCTGAAGAGCGTTGTAGGTAACAGTTTGCAGATTATATTCCAAGTCTTGGCATCTTTTTTTGGTTTGTTTCTGGTTTGTCTTGCTGGCCATACTTGATCCATTTCATTTTTTTCTTTCAGAGAGCACGTCAGAAAGCCCTTTGACAATAACAGAGCCTTTTCGAACTCTGGCTGGGCACACAGCTAAAATCACAAGTCTTTCTTGGAGCCCCCACCATGAGGGAAGATTGGTGTCTGCTTGCTATGATGGCACTGCACAGGTATTGTCACAGCCTCTCAAAAGTGTATTTCAGATCATCCATTCTACAGCAAAGCTTTTTGTGAGATAAACTACTTAAAGTACTGCAGATTTACACATGATAACCATGGCCTCATTCTGGATACCTGATATGCCCTGGTCTCTGGTTTTGCAACTTGCAAAATTATTTGCAAGTCTAGTCATTGTTGTTTTCATATTAACACCTTGGAATATTTTAAAAAAGAAAGGTGTCGTGCAATTGTATCAATGCAAACAAAGGCAGCTCTGAATTTTCTCCATTTGGCTGTTGGTGTTTGAAATACCCCTTCAAAACCCTAAAAGAGAAGTTCCTACAAGTGCAAATTGTGAGTAAATGCAGAGTATTAGGGGAAGAAGAGATTTTCTGAGCAACTGGGTTTCTTTCTTGTTGCTAAGGTGTGGGATGTTCTGAAGGAAGAGCCCCTCTGCAACTACCGAGGGCACCAGGGCCGCCTGCTGAGTGTCCAGTGGTCACCAGTGGATGCAGATTGTGTTTATACAGGAGCAGATGACTTTTCTGTTCACAAATGGCACATCTCAAAGCAGGAGCACACACGGCCTCCTCAGGGTAAGCACATTCCAACAGAAGAGCCTTTCCTGAATGTCATGTTGGAGCTGGGAAATAAAGGGTTGAAGTGGTGTAAGTTCTTATGCTGAGTTCCAAATCTGCCTGCTTCCTCTTCTGAAGTAGACCATGTCTAGGTTTAAGTTGAGTTTTATCCTTATTTGGAAACTAAATGTTGATCTTGAGAGACAGGCAGCTAATACACTAAAATTGAAATCTTTTATAGGCAAAAAGAGTATAGAATTGGAGAAAAAAAGAAGTATACAACCAAAAGTCAAAGCCAAGAAGAAGAAAAAGCCAATAGGACAGAGTCCAGGCAAGCAGGATGCAAGTGATGCAGTGAATGGAGATGAAAGCCTGAAGGAAACGTTGCTGGAGGAAAATGGAGTGTTGGACCATGAAGGAGAAAAAGAAGCTCAGGAGGCAGAGTTGCCTGATAAAGTCTCTGTGACTGGTAATAATCAAATCACCATAGTTCAATTGTTCCCAGACTGTTTGGCCCTCAGAGCATCACCAAGTTTAATTTTCATGCAGATTTTCTCATTATATGGTTTTATTGAAATTGTTCACTTGAAGGAAGTACAGTTCTGGAATGCCTTTCATAATTTTATAAGCTAGTTTGGGACTAACTGTCTTTAAATAAGAAGATTCTGTCCTCATGAACAGTTACTATGTTTGGCATGAAACTGACTTTTTGATCAGTGTTGCCTTCTGGTGATAAATCTTAAAATACTCATGGACCTTCATTAGTGTCTGTTGACATCTTATTTAACCTTCTGACAGTTCTCTAATGTTTTCTTGGTATTTCCTTTCCCTAAAAAGCTGTTAAGTCCTATGGTAAAGCAAAGCTTGTTATACTTCAATGTCAATGTAATGGAATGTAAATATGTGAAATTTCCTGTTGTGGCCTTTTCCATTCATTGTTTTTCCCTTTTTTTATCAATACCACAGTGTCCAAGGATACATCTTCATCTACAAATGATTATTCTTCATTCAGCTTGCCAAAGCCTTTTGTGACCCAGAAAGCTGCTCCTGTGAAAAAGGATCCAGCTAAAGAGAAACCAAGTTAGTATGCTTCAGGGTCTTTTAACAGTCCTGTAGAGTTCCTCTTTCTAGGCTTGTTTGTCTGCAGCTTCTCTTCCTAATGTGACACCAAATAAGTGCCAGAGAAATAAGAGTGTGCTTTTAAAATCTCTTGAGTGTTTTAAATTACTTATTTTATTTGCCCTGCTTGTCAGGTCAGTTGAGTAGTTATTTAATGTGGCCTGAGATACTGCCTTTTAGTTTTTAGTTTCATTCCAAGCAAGATGGGCAGAAACGTAACAAAGTGATCAGTATTCAAAAGTCAGGATTGTCATAGTAAAGATTTTTGTGGCTCTTGAGCATCTGCTTTTTGATTTCCAGTGTGAGGAAGAGGGTGTTTTGGATTATGTTGAGGAATTCTGCTGTAACTGCAGCAGTGGCTAAAATGTGTCTGATTTTTCAGTTCCTGATGCTTCTCTGAAGAAGAGGAAGCCTCGTTCTCTTCTGCCCTTCAGTACATTCATGGATCACAGATCAAAAGATGAATTGCATCAGGACTGCTTGAGGCTGGCTACATGTCTGAAAACTAAAGGTATCTGCATAAAACTAAAATGCTTAGAGGGTAGGTGCTCTCAGGTTCTCAGAATCATGTTGTCCAGGGACTTGACTAACTGCTGGGCATTAGCTTTTTTTAATCTTCCCCTTTATCAAGGTGTGTGACCAGTTGTGCTCTCTTAGCTCACTTCACTTGTAGTATTTCAGTGCTCTGTGGGCACTCAGCCAGGTTTTGAGTAGGATCCTGTTGTGGAGACAGGGCGGAATTGTCTGCATACATGCAAAATGGTTTTCACCTTCAAAAGCATAATGTGAGACAAAGAAAATAAGCCATGAGGGAGATGTTTGTATCCTCACAGTATTGGTCCTTAGAGCATGCAAAGGAATGTGCTATGTTTGATTTAGAGTAAATGTTCTGTGCAAATATCATCCTTCTAATCAAACTTAAAACTGAGTGTTGATCTGCAAATTGTTAAATCTGCTATGCAGGAGAGAATGTAGAATACTTAAGTATTTTCTGACAGTTGAGTGTAACAGAGTGGTGCAGTGATTTGGCATGTTCCAGTTCCCAGGTGTGTACCAAATCTTAAAATATTCATTCTTCTCATCTGGCTTAGATCATAATGAAGATGTGTCCCCTGACCTCAAGGATTACATCCACTTGGGGCTGTTCACAGACAGGGATTCTCTGCACAAGATGATTGATGTGGAAGGTAAGTGGAATAATGAATCCGTTTTGCCAGTATGTCCATTGTAACTGCTGCATTCAAGGAAAAAACAAATTGGGAAAAACGCTTATGTTTTCTTTACTGTGGATTACAGTCTAGGATTAAGAATACAGTTGGGTGTGAAAAGAAAATACATATTTTTCCCAGATAGTTCTTACACCTTTCAGATGCAAACCTGCAAGATTTTAAGCTTGAGTGATCTCCCTTCTGCCAAGCGATTTTACTGTGACAGATAATGCTGTGGCACTCATGCTGATAGGAAGTGTGTTTGCTTCCAACAGGAAAACATCACTTGGAGAATGGGCATCCAGAGCTCTTCCAGCAGCTCATGTTGTGGAAAGGAGACATGAAGGGTGTCCTCCAGGCAGCTGCTGAGAGGGGGGAGCTGACAGACCAGCTCGTGGCAATGTCACCCATGGGTACGTTTGCTCTTGTAACACATCAGCAGGTGGAACTGGCTGCCAAGGGTACCCTCATCTGGTTCTTCTGGGATAGAAACTCAGGAGTTGGTTCTTCCTAATACGTAGCAGTCTTTACAGCTTGCTGTTGGTTTAAATATGCTTTTAAGTTATTTTATGGGTAGTGAAGTCCTACAGTCATGTTCAAGCCCTAATTTTGTGCTGTTTCATTTTAAAACTTTGCCTCCAATGGTATTGCCTTCTCTTTTGCAGTTGGATATCAGGCCTGGGTTTGGACAGTGGAAGCCTTTGCAAAGCAGCTGTGTTTTCAGGAGCAGTATGTGAAGGCTGCCTCCCATCTCCTGTCCATCCATAAAGTGTGTGAGGCTATCGAGCTCCTGAAAGTGAACAATTTTTACAGGTTGCTGTATATTTATGTTTAGCATTTTACCTTGTTTTCTGGTGGGGTACATTTGACATTTTGTTTCTCTTTTTGTACACAGTCAGCTAACTTTTCTGTCTGGTTTCCCTTACGTGCTTTAGGGAAGCAATTGTAATTGCTAAGGCCAGGTTGCGTCCAGAAGATCCAATTCTGAGGGATCTCTACACCAGCTGGGCAGCTCTCTTAGAAAAAGATGGTCATTATTCCATGGCTGCCAAATGGTGAGTGTTACTGGGGAAAAATTGGTTCCATGCCTGAAACAAAAAAGGTCTTTGGTTTTGTAGCAGTTTAAGTCTGTTAACTGCTCTGGTCATCATTTGTCTAAGGTGCTTTCTGAGCCTGATCTCACTAGATTCCCTCTAATGTGGGTGGGAAAAGAAGCTACTGTGTTGCAGTACAATTTAAAAACTGTATTTTAGTACTAATCAACTTGATTTGCTCTTATCTCTTTCAGTTATTTGGGGGCTTCTTCACCCTATGATGCCGTAAAAGTGTTGTCAAAAAAGGGGGATGTGGCATCCCTTAAAACTGCAGCTGAGCTTGCGCTGATATCTGGAGAGGAGGAGTTGTCAGCAACTTTGTCTCTGAGATGTTCACAAGATCTGCTGTTATCCAGGAACTGGGTGGGAGCTCAGGAAGTCCTTCAGCAACATAAAACTTTATTTGTGAGTCTGGTCATTTCCTTTTCACTTTTAGTGTTGTCTCTCTCCAGATTAACTTAACTTAGCACCATTTCCCATATGTTAATAGTCCACAAGTACTCCTTTGAGCTGGTTTTGCCTCGAAATATTTGTCTAAGGGTATATTGCAATGACCCTATGGAAAAGCATGTGCCTTTTTATTCTTTTTTTAAGTGTGAGAGGAAAGATTTAAAGGAACAAATGAGCCAACTGTAAGTGCAGCTGCTGGAGGCTTAAACATGAAATCTGTTTTCAGATGGGCTGAGAAGCAGGTGGATACCTTGGCTTTTTCTGAGGTTTCCTTCTGATTTCTCTTAGAGTCTCTGTCAGCATTGTTCTTTGGTAGCTGCCATTGTCAAACAATGTCACCAACAAGCTGCTGCCAGTCACGATGTTCTTAAATCATCCAACCTGCTGTGGTCAGCAAGGGATTGTTTTTCTTGTAGCAACAGCTCAGGGCTCTTTTTTTCTTCTTCTTAAAGGGGCAAAGACTTGTTTTCTGCCTGAACGAACTGCTTTGCAAGTGCCTGAGCGAAAGAAACCCCTGTGACAGAAAGAGCCCCGTTCCTCCCTGTTACCACAGCTGGGAGCTGAACAGAGAGGCCTCCTTCTTTGACATGGTGATAGAGGTGTGGCAGGATGTGTTGGGCATGGACACTGCTGAACGAGCCTCGTGTGCACGGGAGCAGCTGCACAGGATTGAGCATCCTCCTTCTACCAGCAACACACACCCAAAGCAGGTGAATGGATTTAGATCTGTACAGACACAAAGCCTTACTATAGCATAGGCACTAAAACCAGCCAGGTGGTGCTGTTGTACCAGCCATTCCCAGGGGGCTGATGTCTGCACCCTGCAGGATGGGTTATAGTCCAGGACACAGAGGTGATCAGCAGCTGGGACAGCTTTGTGTAGCCACCAGTTTGTTTCTGCATTTGTTTCTGTGCAGGGTAAGAACTGAAGGTGTCAATGGTGAGCACTGAGGTCACTGAGGTGTGCTGCCTGGGAATGATTGAGATAGTTCGGTAGTCTCAGCACTGAACTTAGGGGAGGCAGGGCTGCTTATTGTTAAAATATCCTGGAGTTTACAAGGTCTGTGCATAGACTGGTGGTCCTGCAGCTCTTCTCTCTGACCACAGCAAGACACCGACCTTTGGGGTGCTCTCACTTCTCTTCTGTTTAGTAGGACACATGCAAGCAGAGCTGCTGATTTTACAGCTTTTAAGGGATGTAGAAGTGTTGTATCTCCTGCATGAAGGAGACTGTAAATTGCATTGTCAGTAAAATTGCTTTTGGTTGTCATGTGCTTCTGGGCTCTTCCAAGTCATCATAAGCTTATATTTTGCAGTAAAAACCATTAATTGTGCTCTCTGGTGCTTCCTGTAGGTGCTTTTCCATATCTCCCATGACCTGGCCCTTGCAGCACTGAGCTGTCACTCTGGTACCTGGGATGAGGCAGTGAAAAGTATTCTTGGGGCTGTGACCCGCAGTTTTGATGCTGGCAATTTCACTCTGATGCAGGAGATTTGCAGTATCATCCTTCCTGAGGGTAAGTCTCTCCTTGTGTCTCTTCTGGCACTGACAGATAAAAGGCTCTTCCATGTAAGCACAGCTATGTGCCCATTAATGTTCCTAGGCATAACGTAGCTGATGAGAACATGCAGTCTTATGTTAGAACAGAGTATTGTGTTTACAAAGATGTCTTTGCTTTCATTCTTTCATACTTCCTATACTACTCTGCCAGTATCTGAGTAAATCCCCGATTTGGCTTTACAGGGTTTTCTGGTTCATTTACCAGATCTGATCTTTGTCTTTGGAAAGTTTTGTGAACTACTTGTAATCCTTTTTCGTTATTAGGCTGTGATGACCTGAGACACAAACTGGACGACACAAATTCCCAGAGCATGGATGCCTGCAGAAGCCTGGAGGGCTTTGTGGCTTACAGACTGCTCTATGACTTGTGGTGGAACCCACCCAAAGACTCCCTTGACTTGCAGAAGGCTGTGTTGGATCCTGTGCTGTGTCCCAGTGAGCAGACAGCTCTTGAGAAGAATTGCCTTTCAGGCGACTCCTCCCCTGGAGAAACAGATCAAACTGCAGCTGAGACAGATGAAAACCTCTGCAATACAACTGAAGTTCAGAAGTGTGAGACACAAAGTGACTCAAGAACTAACTTGGTCGATTTGGAAGACAGACAGTCAAAACTGAAGGGTTGCAAAGTGCTCCTTTCAGAAGAGATGGCTGCATTACAGAACACCCAGAGAGATATAGCTGAGGTCCAGGAGACTTTAGCAGAAATGATCCGCCAGCATCAGCAGCAGAGGAACAATCTCCAGGAAAACACAAATGGAAATACCCAGGAAAGCAACCTGGAGCAGAGTTCAGAGACTGAATCAGACAAACCATGCTCTGACAGCAGCCAGATGAATGGGTAAGATTCAGCACATGAATGAGTGGATTGAGAAGTGCTGCTTTTTTCTCTGTGTGCATCAGATTTCTTGTTTAGCTCAGACTGGCCCTCATCTCCAGCTCGACACTCAGGGACACTTCAACATAGAACTCATTTCCCTGGGGCTGAACAATCACATTCATAAACTTAGTGCAGCTGAACAGCTTTGTGATACACGAGGTGTGTTGTTACAGTGAAAAAACAGGGCAGCTTGTAAAGGGGAGGATAGTGAAAAGGACAAGCATGATCTAAGAGGTGGTCTGTTTCTTTGTTGAACAGTTGTTTGGGAATTTGGCAAGAAGGAGCTAGAGCGTAAAACACTTGTCCATTTCTCTCCTGTGCTCCTTGTACAGGAGGGAGGCTGTGCAGCCACTTAAGCAACAGTTACTCATGACACCTGCTCTTTTCTTGACAGCAAAGATGAAATAAAGCAGCCGGTTACACTCCCTGAGCTCACAAAGCAGCTTCTAAAAGCAAAGCAGAAACTAGCTGAATTCCCAGACAATTTAAAGGTAAGTCTTCAGAAGAGCCACTGTGGGTTTGAAAGGGCAGCCTCAGTATAGAATCCCTTTCATACAGAAAGAACAGTGATCCTGTGGCAATTTTGAGACAGTTCTGACACATGGCATCAGGGTGGTATTTTTCTTTCAAGCATAACTTTCCCTTTGCAGTTGGAAGGTGTAGCTAAAGCTCCTGCATGGGAGAAATCAGTGTGTTATCCTGTATGGATCTACCCTATATACTTTAAAAGTAATTCCTTATGTATAAAAACATTTTGATAAACAAATCGGAAATTTAAGCTATAAAAGGGCCTTTATAGATTAGGAACTGTAAAAATTACACATCACTTGTTTGAAAATTGCAAGAGGGGACAAAGCTGATTGAACCTGAAGAGAAAATGCATCTGACTCGACTATCTCTGCTCCAAGGATACTATTTAAAGCAGTGTTTTTAGGGAGCTGCCTGCCTGAATATGTCATTGAGCAATTGTCATTGATAATCACCCCATGCTCCTTTTTTGCAGGTCTTCCCATTTCCTGACGTGCTGGAATGCTGCCTTGTACTCCTTCACCTGGGATCCCAGTGCCCTCCTGAGCTACAGGAACAGGCTCTGGATCTCCTTAGGAAACACAGTAGTGCTAATATTTACAAAAAAGCCGTCAGAAGGTTCTTGACATGACATTTTGGGAGCAAACTCTCCCTTGACCTGCTTACAGCTACCTAACACCAAAGCTGTTCTTTCTTCAAGTGAAGGCTTGTCTTGATGGCTGTGGCTGTTACCAATACAAAAAGATTTATATAGAGATCAACTTGTGCTCATCCACTAATAAGACTTGAGGAGGAGACATAGAAAATTGAAAAGCAGTCAGGTGTGGGCTTGAACTGTTACACAGGATTTTTGTAGTCTTTTTTTTATTTGTGGGACACTATGCTAATAAAAGCTCTTGCTATTTACATGTAAGAGAAACAGTTTTGAGCAGCTGTATAGTCTCTCAGCAGAGGAGGAAGAGTAGCTGCCCTCAGGAAAATCAATGGTTTCTGTAAGCAAACTGACCCTTAAGCCAGTATTGTTTGTAAAGGCATTGCAAGTTTATTTTCCCTCCTTTAAATAAAGTCTTCTACCACCGTGAATCGGCCTTTAATTTGATGTATAGAAATCAGTATCAAGCAAGGGGAAGTGTCTTAAAAAAAAGTTGGCAATGGGTGTTTTCTTTGTTTTAGGTAAATGTACTATATAAATCGAACTTTGGAGCTAAGACAAGTGCATGCCATGACTTTGGTTTATGTGTCATAGAACTCTGTACAAGGTAAAAAGGGGGGGCAAGATCTCTCATATTTGTTTCAACAAGAGATGAGGGATTTCCACAGGTCAGAAAAAAGTCCCTGCTTTTGATATCCGTGGCTTATCAAACTGCTTTTTCCTACATGATTTTTTTCCTATGATCAAGTTCTTTAGGATGGTGCCATTCTAGAAGTGCCAAAACCAATCCTGGATTCTGCAGCCTTGACCATGCCATATATTTTGACCAGCTTACCTAAAGGCTTTGTCCATGTTAGAAAAAGTAACTTTTCCTAAGAAAAGCACAAGGCTGCATGAGCCTTAGTGAGCACAGTAATTTCTAGAAGCAAGGTTTTAAATGCAGAAGAGTTGCTGTGGTGTACAGTTCCTGAGTACACTAAAGATCATTATTTAAGATTTAAAAGAAGGGTTTTTTTACATCAAAAGCTGTTCCAGACAAAATGCAAACTTAATCCTAATGGACTTCCTACTGCAAGCTAAATAAAGCCTTAGAACAACTTCAAGAGCAGCAGGTGAAAGCCGGGGCTTAGACTAAAACAAGATCCTTCTGTTAATCACTAAACTGTTGCCACCACCTTGAATTTGCTGAATTCTGTACAAAGTACCGAAAACCAGTTGGGGGAGCCAGCACTTAACCAAACTGTCTTCCTGCAATTACAGCGGGAACCACTAGAGTTCAGACGGAGCAGGAAAACAAGTTTGTCCCTTTTAAGTGGCCGCGGTGCCCTTCGAGAATAACCCACTGTCCTGCGGGCTGTGCCCCGATGAGCAGGAAGAGAACACAAATCCCCCAGAGATCTTCAGCTCAGCTTTCATCAGCTATTGTACAGTAAGTTCAAATGCAGATTTTACCAAGAACTACCCCCCAGCTGCACATCATAAATGGTAAAGGAAACAAACTTGAGCATCTTGTAGCATGAATCACCCAAATTCAGATTCCAGAGCCTCACCTTCAGAAATTTTAGTGCTTGATGGAAAATCCAAAACAAAGCCTGGTTTAAAAAAATTTATTTTACAAAAAATAAAAACTAGTATTTACAAGAATTTTAAATACCAGCTCTAAACCTCAACTCTTAACAATGGATTAAGACTTTTTAAAATGCCAAAGTCTTAAAAACTTTTAAGTCTGACATGTCCAAAAGGTTTTTTTGTTTTTGTTTTTTTTTAAGAAATGTCATTACAGAGCTGTTGAAAAAAAAGTACTATAGAATAGCTCTTTTTTTTCAAAGTCAGTATCCCAAGTTCTTTCACCCTCTAACTACTTTCCAGGTGGTTATAATGAAAAGAACAAGTTGTTTTATCTGGTAAGCAAACTGTAAAATTCGGGGCTGGAGAAGCAGGGGAGAGAAGAGGAACAAATACTTATCCATCTGCTGAACCAGCTGTGTTGCAAGGAGAAAAATAAAATTTGTAGGTGAAGTTGAAGAAAACTGAAGTCAAAGTATTGGTCCAATCCCCTGTCAAATAGAAACTTTTGGGCCTCTGAATGTATTTCCATAGCAGTTCCTTAATACCCGTAAGAACAAAGCTGAGGCTCAGTATGGGTCAAACCTGTAACACTGAATTAGAAACTAAGGAGTGCTGACCAAATCAGCTCCATTAATACCCATTCCCACTGCTGTTAAAGCAAATCTGAGTATTTTTAGCTGCAAGGATCATTTTTAATGTCATCCATTCCCAAACCTCTGCAGTGATCAAAGGGAGCTATTTTCACAGACTACAGAAAGCTAAAATTAAAAAAAATGTGAGGTGAAGCTGTCACCCTCACACCATGCAGAAGTTTTAAAATAAGCTTTATAAAACAAAATTGCAAATTTGTGTGCGTCTGTGCCCATTGTCACTGGATTTCCAGACCCTTAGCTCTATTGAATATCCTGCCATTAAATCTTCCTTGCAGATTCTGTACAGTATAAAGAAAAAAAAAAAAAAAACCAGAGGTATACACAGTAGATTCTGTCCTTTGCCCTTGGTATTAAAAATACGGCAAACCACAAATGCTGGCATTAGGAATTCCATTGGCTCTTCTGGGTTTCAAATGAGGATGCAGCTCTTCAGCAAAACTGGAGGCCCTGTGCAGCCCATGTACTGGAGATGCCTTTTGTTTGAGACACTATTAGGGAAAATGGTTGAGGACAGCAGCTGCCAATATGGTAAACATGTTCTGCTGAGGGGCACCACTCATCACGGCTGCATGTTGTTGATAATGGCCAAAATGCTCATTTTCTCTTGGGCTGAGTCCACATCTTCATTTTGTTTCTGAGCCACCCCCGTGCCAAGGCCATACAGTCGCCCACAATACTTTGCATCATCAATTTTATCCTCAAAAAACAACTGCAGATTAAAAAAAAAAAAAATTAAAATAGGGAAGAGAAACAGGTATTGTTCAGTTGTGCCTCTAAATCAGAAATCATCCTATGTTAATTAAACAGCTAATTTGAAATTGGCCACCTCAAGATGCAGCGCGCGAATTAAAATAAGCACATGAAAGAAGCGTAAACAGAACAAGTCTGTGCCAATACCAATAATTCCTATTACAGTTTGCAGTGTGATGGCCACAACACTCAAAATCCAAAACAAAACAAACAATAAATTGCACATGTTAGCATTTATGGATAGGAACTGGAGAAAGAAGGACACTGCAGTACCTCTTTCATTCTGAAGAACGCCATTCCTGTGAGAAGAGAGTCTGATCCTGCCTGGTGTTGTCGTCCAATTCGTTGCAAATCCAGCTGATCTGCCACTTCCTGAAGGCCACCCTGCAAAGAGAACAGAAGAGGTTTTATTTTAGAAGATCCACCTCTTGCCAAAATTGCCACGCTTCTCCAAAACACAAGGGCAAACACTGAATATGATGAATCAATGCAGGTTCCAGTAGTACTCACACACCAGCTGTGAGGAAACACTGGTAAATACTGTGAAAGAGCACATAAATAACTTCTCAAATTTAGGTGCCTTCCTTTCCTGCTGCAGATACTTGAGATGACTTTGGGTACATTCATAGGTTACACATGCTGGACCTTTCCCTCCCTTGACTCAAACAGGGCTGTGATTCAGTAGATAAATTACTTTCAACCCTCTGAGTGTCTACTAATTGATTTACTAATGAAGTCACGGAACAGTCCATGTAGAAGAAATACCCTTGCATGGGAAAGATAAATATGCTGAATTATAATTAGCCTCTGATACACAAACCGGAAGGTTATGGGAATGTCCCCTTCATAATAAACATACTGGTAAGTCTCCAACTGGGGAGGGCACCATTCATTAGATGCAAAATGTGTCATAGGTGTCTCTGTGTCACTACAAGTCCCAGTTTTAAGACAACATAAGCAGCAGTTCTGTCACTTGGTTTCCTGTACATTTACAGTGTGATGCCCATCACTTGCTTGCCAGGGAGATAAAAGTACCTTGAGGTTTTTGCAGCTTTTCATTAAGTACTTCACATCATAGATAGATGGGAAGAAAAGGTTCAAGATATGGAAAAATTCGTGTTCCTCTTCTGGTAACCTGGAATCTGTCAACAACTTCACCATGTAGCCAAAATCATAACCACTGAAAACAAAACCATACAGAAAACAGGTAAGCAGGTAGCACCTATAATTCAGTCAGTACCAGTATCTCATTTTTTAATAGAATTTTATTTGCTGTACCTTTCAAGCCTTAACATTTTTTGACATTCATAAGTCCTCTGGGTCAGAGCCAGAATTCATCCTGGCCTTCATATCAATGTAGGGCTTTGGAATTCCCCTTGAGAGACTCCACTACCTCTTGTGGAACAGCTAAGCCATTGGGAAGAACATCCATTTCTTCCCAACACTGCACATTTCTGTAGCTATGGGCAATACAGAAAAGCAGGAAACCCTGCAAGTATCTGTTGAGGCAGAAGGAGGTGGTGGCAAGTCCTTTCACTTGTGACAGCATGAAGGACCAAATGCTTTGTAATCCAGTTGGTTGAAATTCTACAGGAAAGACATCTTAACCACACAGATTTCTTCCTCTATGTAAACACAAGACAGAAGCTCAGAGCACCACCAACGTTATTGTAAAGAAAAAGAAAACAAATCCTTACTTTACAATGCATTTGCTAAGTGCAGAAATCACATTTCAAATTGTTAGTAACTTCTTCCATAGAGGGAGACTGTCACAGCAAAAGGATGTGCAAGCAACATGTACACGAAATTCAGACCATAAAGCACCAAGTGTCCTCACTTCTTAAACTTGGCCTTTGTATCTTTAAGCTTATTTTAAGAACTGCAGGACTTCTAATTTTTCTCCTTAATACCTGTGTCAATCTCCATGGAAAAAAGCAGGGAATCAAGAAGAGGATTGACAGTGACCATCTCAGACCCACCTGTGGAAGGACAGCCATTTCACGCTGTCACTCAGGACAACCCCAGATGTCATCAGCAACTCAGCAAAATGCAGGGTATCAATCCCTTCTTCTTCATGCTTCTGGAACTGCAGCCCAGAGCTGGCAAGGAGGTCTATGGAATCCTGAGAGTACATGTCCTCCCTGAAGGAAAAAAAGCAGGTTTGCACTCAAGGTGCTGCCAAGACAAGTTCATTTTAGAAAAATCCTCCCCACGCTGTATTTCAAGAATTAGACTGACCAGTAAGACACTTCTGGGTTCCACATTTGTCTCTCTAGAAAGTACAAACTGATTCAGTTTTAATACCCCTACCACAGGCTCCTACATCTGTAACTAGATGTTCTGTGATCATAACTGGTTACCAATTCTGTTGCTAGTGCAAATTCCAAAGATTCCACCTCCACAGAACTCAAACTGAGCTTTGAAAAATGTCTCTTCTGCAAGGCAAAGGGAAACATTGCAGATGAGGGCCCAGAGAAAAGGGGAGTTTTCCCAAATAGGAAGATGTGCAACTCTGAAGCACCAAACATCATTCCTGCCTGCATTTTTCTTTTTCACTTCACAGCACATACCACCTTATCATCACCTCCACTTCCATCTCTGGGAGTAAACAAAATTGCATCATCTTTGGCTCAGGAAGGAGGACAGGGATGAGTGATGATGTGCTTGGTACAGAGCTGAGCAGGAACCTGACTTCTTTACTGGTTTGATTCATTTGAGGGGGAGGAAAGGACATGACAACACAAGGAGCAAAGTTCCCATCAGTATGATAACTCATTCAAATGAAGTGATCACACTGTGAAAACCACTCTGATTTCAGTACTTTTAAGAGGCTCACAAATTTGTGGAGTAAATAGTACAACTTTTGGGTTCAAGAACTGCATGCATGCCCTGCATATAGTAACTATGAATTTTTTTAATGCTTTCCAATGACAGTTTCATAAAAATACTGATTGATTTCCTATAAATGTGTGGTTTTGCCAGATAAACCCTTTATTTCCAGGCAGCTCTAGTGGTAATTATGCTGAATTTGTCTTTGTAATTACAGGGGAAGGGATAATGAAACTTGTTTCAGCTGCAAGCCAGGATATTGCAGTATGGAGGAGAGAAGAACTGCCACACTCATTTAACAATATTCATTCTCCCAAACAGGTGTGATGATTACACCAACATGCTTTTAGATCCCAGTTTATGTTTTAGCATGGATCTGTAAAGAGATTTTTTTCCTTTTAAATGAGAACAACACATCCATTTATTTTCAGCAGAAAGAGATGGATTTTTATATATATGTGTGTGTGTGTATATATATATATATACATACATATATGTCTCTGTACATAAAATAAGTTGCAGACTGTAGCAATGTTCCAGAAAAAAAGACACACAAAATCAAGATAAAGGGTATTTAAGGATCTTAGCATGGCTTTGACTTCCAGAAACACTGTTAATTCCTAGCATGCTAAAATAGGTTCCCCACATAATCTGTATTAGAATCTGAATTCTTATTGGAATCAGCCAGCAATGATGAACACATGGACACCAACATTTGCCAAAGGAAAACATCTCTACAGCAGAAGAGACCAGGACATCATTCCCCAGCTCAAAAGACTCACGTGAGGTTGAATTTGAAGTTAAACTGCCAGGTGTTGATGCCAGAAGGATATTCTCCCTTCTCATTTGTGAAAGTCAGGCCCAGCTGGATAATCTTGAGCAGGTCGACGTTACACCGAAGGAGCTGGTACTGATAGTCGATGGAACTGCGGAACTCACCGATGGGCCTGACAACAACTCCAGGAAACTCTGTGTCCTAGGAGGGAAGGGAAAGCTTTGTTTCACCATGTACTCTGTTAGAAGTCATTATCATCCCACTCCCAGGAGTTTATTTGGTTCCACACTTGCAGGTCTCAGCACTGTATTCTGGTGACTTGTTCTGTAAAAAACACCTTCCCCCTCCCCCCCCCCCCCCTTTCTCCATCCTTGTCC
>VXBX01008145.1:710400-733610 GCA_013400415.1 Scytalopus superciliaris | reverse complement strand
GGTGAGGGGGTCCCCGGGTCGGGGTCAGGCCCGAGCCCCCCAGGGCGGGGCGGGGCGGGGTGGGATGGAATGAGGGATTGTTTCCCGAGGCCCGCAGTTCGGATCCGCCGCTGTCCCGGCACGTGTTGCTCCTGCGGTGCAGTGCGTATCAAGCTCATTACTTGGCAAACTTTCCTCTTCCTGCACAAGTCCGTATTACAGCTGCAGATTCTCAGTCTGGCTTCTCTTGTTCCGGGAGCGGAATTTAAATTACGTTGGCAGCAGAAGGCTGTGTCTGGTGAAGCAGCATAAGCTGACTGTGGGACACGGCCACCGACACTTGCTTTGCTGCCTGATGCCCATGGCAGATACGCAATGTATTTGGAAGCTCGTCTGCTAATTAAGCTTGGGTAGTATTTCCTTTAGACTGCCTGCCTTCTGGACAGGGTGGCATCTGCTATAAAATACATATGTGTCTGTGTATATATAGATACACGTTCTGGTACTGGGTTATCAGCCCACCCCTTGAGAGTCTTTGCTCTCATTGAATCTCAGTACTTGCCCACCCATTTTCATCCAAGTATCTGCAAAAACAAGTCTTGATATCTTTCCCACTTCAGACGTAGTGCAGTGTCTCAGTTAACGTTCATACAGAAATGTGACATTAGGAAAGAAGAGTTTGGAGTGCTGCTCTCTCAGGTGACCCTGGCACTGTCAGCATCTTAGGACATCCCATTATTTCATGTTATTTTGATTCAAACTTTGATAGAATTACTGTTTCTCCTTAGCTCTGCAGTCCCTGGCATTGTGTATCTTATCTCTTATGCAATATGCTACATTGGCAGAAAGTAATCACCTTTCTTCCCATGATCACTTGAGTTTGGGATGCAAAGAAAGCATGTTGATACCAAGTAAAGTCAGCAGGTTGGATTACAGCACTCTGTAAATATAAGGTTAGATTATTTATTTCCCTATATATATATATAGTTTTTCTTGCTATAAACCCAGTGCTTGAAGGTATGTTGAATACCGGAGGAAAGAGAGGATCCATCTTCTCAGGACATGGTAAATAGCTGTGCCTTGGTACTCTCACCAAAATGTGTTGCAGGCAGTAATTGCCTGTGATAAATTACACTTGTAGTGTTGAAAAATTCACATGAGGAAAAAGCTGTTCAGGGATTTTTGCAGGTACTGGTTGGGAGAGTTGGAGACATACTTTGCTCAAGGAGATCAGAATTTGATTTTCCAAGTATGGCTGATTTCAAGCATGGCTAATAAAGAATAGCTGGAAAAGGCACTTTCCTCTTTGAAAAAGTCCCGTTGTTTTTGTACTTGGAAGTTACCAGGCTTGCCTCCAGGTCCAGCATTCCAGGGAGTCCTCACACCCTCTCTATGGTTAAGACCAGAGTAAAAAAACCAGTTTGTGTGTGTAGAGCTGTTATAAAGTGGAATAAAGCTCAACATTTTCACATTGGGCATCTGGAGCTGCATGTCCTGGATCGTGCCCTGCAGAAATAGTTGTTCTTTTCCTTTAGAGCTTGGTCACACCACCACAAATGAGGAAAAACCTTACTTATGGAAATCCTAAAAGGTGAATTTACATCTTCCTAACCCTTCTGTGGTTTCACAGATGCTTCCAAAGCCACCACTGGAGTCCTAGGTGGTGGCCATGTGTGCCCTGGGAGATGGTTAGAAATCTGGTTCAGAATGCAGGGAATTATGGAATAGGCATGCTGAGGTCAGATTCCTCTTCAACCTTAGAGGAACTATCAGTGTGGGCTTGTGCAAGCCTAAAAGATGCTTCAGAGATTTTCTCCTGATACTCTTTTCAAACAGTGAAACAACCCATGACTATTAAAAAAAAGCTGAGGAGAGTGACCAAAAGTGTTAAGTATCTAATCCAAAAGATTTTCTGCTGAGAAGAAATCAGACTTCTTGCATTCCTCAGCAAAGATTGCACTAGTCTTGCAGTGTCTGTGGTGAAGACACGAGTGCAGGACACAGGGCAGCCAGCAGAGAAGCAGCTGATTAGTGACAGCATATGCCAGACACAAGTTGGAGCAGAAGGTAAATGACATTTACATCCCTGTGATGTAATGTCATGAGCTGTCACATCCCTAATGTGCTGAGCTGTCTGTTCCTATGGGTATGAATATTTCAGAGATAACCCACGTTGGAATTGAACAGTGGTTAAAAAGAAACACTGAGGTCTGTGAAATTCACTGTGTTATCAGTTACTTTTGGCTGTTGGATGAACAGTCCTCCCACTGCAATCTCAAGTCCAAAGAAAGATCAGCTCAGGACATTATCCATATTGCACTCCCCCCTGAAATGCCCGTTTCCACTTCCTCTACACGTGAGTACATAGTTTGAAGGAATCACATTCTTCCCTGTTGAGTCTGCTTGTGTGATAAATAGCAATTAGCAATAGCTAAGAATTACCAATTCTTTCCCTACTGGGGAATAGTTGGAATTAGTCAAGAGAAAGTGTCAATGGCAACAATCACAGTGTTAAATCCTAGTGGGGCTTGCAGCCCTCTCTGCAGCTTCAGCTCTGCTGGCATGAGATGTTACTTACCAAACAAGAGTGTGTGTGTTGCTTCACCTGTGAAGGCTAACTGTGAAGCAGAGGTGATATTCCTTGGTTTTCCTCATGTGGAAAAATAAGTCTGGAAAGTTATGATAGTAACACCCTCAGTTCTCAGAACTTAGTGTGTAACAAGGCACTGTATATTGGGTAAGTAACAGATTGGGGCCACATTTGCATAATAAAGACAAATACTACTGTAAATTACATCTTGCTCTCTGCAATACCATAATTACAGACTTTATGGTCTGTAAACATCATATTTAAAGACAACTGAGGCCAAGCATGTGCTAACCTACGTGCATCTTCTCCTTCCTCATGGAGCCAATGCCTGTAACTGGTTGAGGACACTGTGTAGCAACAGTGTTGGTGTAATTTATAGACTTAGTACAACAGAATGAAAACTGGACTGCTGTTTATTGCCAAATTCCACAGTAACCCTTACTGCTTTTAACAAATACACCTTTGACCCATTCGGTTGCACTCACTCTAGCTATTTTCTACTCAAAACATGAGTTACTGAATTATAAAAACTACTTGCCTTTTAGGGTGTTGGTGGCCTTTTTATTCTCAGGTACAGTGTTGAACTCTTGGTCAAAAACTCTTACCTGCAGAGATGTATTCCACATGCTTAGCTGAGTAACAGCACATAGGCACGAGGAACACTGCCAGCACTAACAGTGACATGGCACTGGCTTCACATGACTTGTCTGGGAGGGGACAGCCAGCTCCTGCTTGGAAACACACCCCCGGTGCCTTTGCCTAAACCCTCATAAAGTTTCCACAGCAGTAGTGAAAGGTGAGGAGTTGAACTCTGGGCTCTGAATAGACACAAAGGACCTCTCCTAGGCTACCATCAGCAGGAGGTGAGCAAAGAATGAGCAGCCAGAGTTCAAGGGTGTAGTAGCTTGAAAAGATATGATAGAAACTTTGAGGAAATCATTAAAAGGCAATGTCATGTGGCTGTGTGAAGTCCATTGTAAGCTTTTCTAGGAACGGTGGGTGCCCTCAGATCCATGCAGGGCTTGGTAGGACATCAAACACGATGTCTAGTCCTGTGTCTCTCCACATAGCTTGGTGGATATGCAGCTTCTCAGGTGACCAGGTAAGTGGTCTTACGATTTTGTTTCTCTGTTATGTTTCTGTCTCTACTTTCATGGATAGTCACAGCCTTTTTTCTCCCAGGAGCAGTTTTCTACCGTCTGTGTGCTATAAATGTTGATTCCAGTGAAGCAAGGTTTACAACAGGAGGTTCAAGCAGGAGGGCAGAAGGAATACTGAAGTGGGCAGCCAGTGCATCACAACAGATGTGCCTGTTACTCCACTGCACCCACTGTGCAGGACTGGCTGGCTGCTGTCAGAGGGATGCAGTGCAGTGAGTGCAGTGCAGGCAGAAGGGCACCTGCAGTGCTTCAGCTGGGGGCTGTCTGGGCACCAGAACTGTAAGGGTACAGCAGAAATGGGGTCTAAGTAATGATGCATGTTAAAATAAATATAAAAAATAGGGCGGTTCTTTCCTTCTCAGATTAAATTGAGCATATTAAAATATGGCTTAGACAAACTAACCTTTTCTGGTATCTGAAGTGGGAAATTGATTGAAAACAGATCTGTGACTTAATGAACACTTGTTGGGCAAATGAAGTTAAATGTGGAAATAATTTTTAAAATGTATTAGAATTATTTTTTGACTAGTGTGTTTCCCCTTTAATTCCAAGAGACTGGGAAAGCAATTACTTTTACTTCAGGGCTGAGAATTTGGTTTGGAACAAGTTTTGTGTTAACTAATTTGAAATAACTGGAAAGGAACTTTTTTCTTTTTTCTTACACAGCATTAGTTCTAGCTGATATTTGGAAATAGCTGCAGGCAGCTGAGAGCTTCACTGGTTGATTCAGGGCTGTAAAACATGCCAACATCAGAGTGGTGCCAAGCAGTTGAATGGCTTTTTTGTTTGCTGAAACAACCATAGTTACATGAATGGTTTTTTAATGTATTTGGTGTATTCTGAATCAGGAGAGACATTATCCAACAATAAAAAGAGTAGGTAATCAGTTGTCGGGGAAAACCTAATCCATCCAAATTTATCTTGGTTTAATGTAAATAATGTAAAGTTTTATCCTGAAATGTGGCTTAATAGAGGTTGCATATTGCATTTTACATGTTAGTAAGTGTTGCATATTCCTGTTTTCAGCTCCCTGCTGGGTGCTTGTAAAGATAGGGATGTACATGGCCAAAGGGCAAATAATAGGAGTTATAGCAAGGAAAATTCTGAGGGGAAAAAGAAATTACCATGAAAGTTGTCAAATATTGGAACAAATTTCCCAGAGAAGTGGAATCTCCCTCTGTGCAGACACTAAACTGTTCAAGGCTCTGAACAACCTGTTAAGAAAGCTGGAATGGAGCAAAGCCTCAAAAAGGAATGGATTATTCAAGCTTGATATATTTCAAGCATTAGTAGTGTTTTCTTGGAGACAGTGGGCACACCTACCCTGAGAGGACCTGTGTGACAAGATGGGCATATAGTGCATGTTACATAACAGATGTGATAGAAGGTCTTTTTAAAACTACCATAAGATCAATTGAAATTTATCCCATGGCAAGTTATTCTTGTTGTTGTATTCAGGCCAGCGGGTTATTTATGACTACTTCTTATGGGTATTCTTCATCAAGTATCTTAGAATCCGACTGTATTTTATCAGTGAAGTTGTGGTTGGCAAACAATCTATCAGAGGATAAGAGGATGGGCTCTGGTAGCTCACAAAGTTCAGTAGTGGGGAGCTCTAGGTCTGGGGAAAGACAAGAAGACCTGTGACAGTGTGAGTTCCCTAACACATTCTCACTTGAAGCAATAGCACCTCGGGGCACCTCTCACACTACCTTTTTTGGCCAAGGGAGACAAAGTGAACTTGGGTTTGTTTGGGTTTTTTTTAAGACTGCTACCAAATGTTAGAATTTCCCATAGGAGTACATCCAACCCTAGTGTTGAAATAGGCGTTGGGAGTTGGGATCATGGTTTCAAGTTTCACTTTTTGCCTGATCTTTCTTTTTTGCTTCTCAGAACTATTTAACATCGGTTTCTTCCACTAAAATGTGTGGTGGGCTGTCCTTTTCTGTCCATTAGTAAGCAGGAAGGAGGCGTCTAATTTTTCTGTCTCGTGCTCTTTAACCTGCATGCTAATATGTAATGTAGGGAAACAGAGCTGGAAACACCTGTATATAAACAGAGTTGTATTTGTAAGAACCCAGGAGGCTATAATTTCAGATTTCAAAACTATAACCTCCTAGCTAATACAGGGACTTCTTTTTTGGCAGTTTATTCCTCCTTTCTGAAACACTGCAAGAAAAGTACTACTGAGAGGCTTCCCTCGTCCATCATAAAGGTAATAGAGTATCATCTTCCTAATGAGTAATTTTCCAACTGTTTGTACCTTGGCAGGTGCCTTTGAACCTTGTCTGTGCTTTCCTTTGTACTTCAGGTAACACATTTTGCCTTTGCTTGAATATTCTGCTGAGTATGAAAAGCAAAATGGATTAAATTCTGCAATCCTCAGTAATCTGAGTGTCGTATTATTAGAACTTGAGTGTTTTTTCTTAAAGATCATGTGAAGCCAAGAAAACATTAAGGAATGTTTTGTTAACTTTTGCTAATTATATTTGATGGTAAGAGAACAGCAATATAAAAACAGCTACACAATAATCCCTAGGACAGCCAGAACATGGCCTGAAATAGGGAACCCTTCATGACTGTGGCCAGCAGCTACTTAAACCTTGGGTCTGATCTATTTTTTAATTTTTTGTAACAAAACCATCCACAATTGGTCAAGCCAGAGACAAATGCAAGGAGACTTATTATGAGATGGTCATGTGTCCATTTAGGACTTTAACCTTCTAATTGACTGGAAGCAAAGATGATTTTCTCACTTACTGTGTTCCTAAGCTATAACTCAGAGTTCATCTTCCACACAAGTGAAGGTTGTGTTAATTCTGTATGGCATGAACTCACTCTGTTGTAGTTGGATTTTTGTTTTCATCTCTGTTAGTTTAACTGCATATTGTCATTATGGAAGAACACGTGTCCTGCATTGTCATTTCCTTACAGCCTGAGAAGGGCTGGAGCTGCTGGTGCAGTGTATTCCTGGGCCAGATCAAGAGAGGCAGCTGTGCCATAACACACAAATGCCACAATGAAAAGCTTGAGTTTGACTATTCTCCCATTTTGGTTTGTTGTCCTTGCATCCCTGTTAGTCTTCTGGGACACTTCTAACTCATCAGGCAGTAAGGGCATTTTTCTTCTCAAGAGCTCAGCTTTGTTCAATGGTCAAAATGAAGGATGGAGCAAGACAGGTCAAGGCACAGAGAGTAACTATTTTACACTTTTACAAGTGAGTCGAAGTTGAGGGGATTCGCTGTTGTCAGCAGTGTATTCTTTCACTCTCCAGCTGTACAAAGTTCACTTACTTGGATCACCTTTTATTTCAGATGAAAACAGACTCTGGATATTCCACTATGGCTGAGCAGCAGAAGCAGGTAAAGGCTCAAGGCTATCTTTTAAAGGAAGCATTATCTAGATGCTTTGGAAGGCTGGATGTGTTGAATCATCATCTAAGAGAAGTGATAGACACATCCTCATTCTGATGACTTTAGCACAATTAGGGGCTCATCTCTTATCACTGCAGCAACATTTCCCCTGCATTTTTCCCTTCAGTGGGCTAGAGCTACAGCAGCAAGTGAGGAAAGGCCTGTTACCTTTGCTCCCCCATAACCAGAAGTTCAGCCACTTCACTTGGAGTAACCGCAAAGTGGTCCTGCTAAACACTGTGTTTCCCATCTGGTGTGCCCCAGTCTCTTTACCTTGGCAGCATCCACCCTCTTCTGCACTTAGGGAAATTGCCAACTTCTACAAGCCCTCTAAGGGCAAGAACTGAAGCAATCCATGAATTAGTTTCTCTGCTGGAGCTGTTGGCATGAAGAGAAACAGGGTGTTAAGCACTCGGACTTGATGAACTAGATTTTTTTTATATGTAAACTCTGCTTCTACAGCTCATGTAATTACAGTGTGGGATTCACTCACATAATCACTACATCCCATGCAATAAAAGCACAGCCTCAAAACAAAATAGTTTCTAGCCAAAGGGCTTTTAAAATAGCTGAAGTGCTGAGCTTCTGAGCTACTCTCTGTCCCGTCTCAAGGCAGGACATGCACAGTGTCCAGTGAGTATTAGGAGTTGCTTGTTTTTGAAACTCCTTTTGAGTTCTTCAGCTGGCAGATGCTAAGGCATCTGAAATCTTACTTGGTCTAACTAATAATTTTGACACTTGTAAGACATCAAAATTTTTGTTTGGTATGTTCTTTCTTCATCCCAGGAGAAAAAGGATTTAGAGGATACGGATCTGTTAAAAAGTTCAAAGCTTTTTGTAGCTTTTGTAACCTTTTTTTTTTAAAGAATATCAGTGATGTTCCAGGGTCTAAAGATTAAGAAAGTATTACCTCAGCATAACATGGATGCAGCTGGGAGTATGAAATTGCTAAGAGAGGAAATCTCCAGCCCAGGATCCAGCAGGCACTATCTGAGGCTGGAGCAGAGACTTTTGCCAGCCCGGCCTCTGCAGTTCAGTACACCCAGTGATAACGCTGGCAAGTGATTACATTGCTCTGATATAAACCTGTAGGGGTTCACAAACATCAAGCTGTAGGGCAAGAGTCCTGGCAATTAATTCCTTCCCAGTTGCTCACTCGATTTAAAAAAAAAAAAAAAAAAAGAACAAGTTGATAGGAGGAAATAGTTGTTTGTTTGTTTATTTTAATAAGGAATGTTTTAGTGCTAATGAGCAAAGTTCTGTCCTGGGACAGATAAGTATTGCTGACAAGTCTCGGGCCACATATAATGTTCTGTAGCTGTTACAGAATCTGAAAGCCATGTAAAGAGGATTCCTTTATATTGCATTACCCTAAACCACCTGCATTCAATGTTCCTCAGTGAGCTGCCTCTCTTGTTTGTCCTCTCTGATAGGAGACAAGCAGAACAGCAGCTATGAATCATACTATTTCTACTCCAGTCTGTTTGTACAGCACAACACCACAGTTAAAAAACAGGAAGGACAGAGGAATGAAGAAGACAATAGCTAATTCGTGTTTCCTCAGGAAAACCCAAACTAAGATTGCTGAACTCCAGAACGAGTTCCAACTTGGCTACTCTGAAAGGCAGATCATTAATTTTGTTATGTATTTGCTAAACAACTTGGGTTTGAATATTTAAATATTCAAATATACCGAATGCTGCTTTTGGAGTATTCTTATTCCTAGAATCAAACTGGTAGTTTTCTGAGTCTTGCAGTTGCTCTGTACAGTTAAAATCCTTACTGTGATAAAAGGTCCTACTAACATTACAGCTGCCCTTGTGCTGTACACAGGAATATTTCTTCAGAAGATAATATTTCTGTGACTGAAAGCAGGAATTTAGAGAAAGAACTTTGTACTTGTGAGAAGCTGAGTGTTTTATCTCCCTGTTGATGTGCAGCAGTTCCATACAGATGGCACATGATACCTGCTGGCCAGGTTGTACTCTCAGCACTAGAGCTGAGTTGAGCCTGTGATGGCCTAAAGGCACAGCAAAGTAAATTATGCAAGGAAAGGTGTTAAAGCTCTGTTATACTTGTGGAAAAAAGCAAGTTTTTTGGGCACGTGGGCAATGGGCTTCACAATGGGTCTTCAAAGCAAAGAGGAGTGTTGAGAGGAGAGGTTCTGGATTCACTGAAGCTGTTAACCAGGTAATCTGAGCACAACAGTTCTTGACTACTGTGGGGAGAAAGCATACTCCATCCTGGGAGGGAGAAAATACTGAAGGAGGGAGGTGCTGAAGTGGAGCTCCATTCCTTACCCCCAGGTGTTCTTTTCCTACTGCTCTGAGTTACCCAGAAACCCCTTGTATTACAGCCCTCCAGGTACTGAGCAGTGTGCCAAATAAAAAAAGAACAGGAAAAATCAGTGGTTCTTTCTCTCCTGTTGGTTATTCCAGAGAAATTTCACATCAGTGACACGTCAGGTGTGTGTAAGCATGACAGATATATGTGTGTGCTCCCCCTCAATTACACACAATATCCCATAACAGCTTTGTTACTGTGGTTTTTAGAGTGTGTGTGAAACAAAACAGGCCGTCACAGGACTGCCTTTACTATTGCAAATACCAGAAATGCCAGGGCAGGACTCAGCAGCACGTGCTTACTCTTATTGCTTCTCACAGGAAGAGAAGCTCTGGGATGCCTTGAAGCTCAGTGCCTACGTCTTCAGTACAGGCCTGCTCATGTTCACTGCCTCAGTGAACTCTGTGTCTTGGTAAGGTTGTTCAAACAGAGTGACTTGAGGGGAAACTTTTCTGTGGAAAGGGGGGAAAAAGTGGATGACAAGAAGATGGGCAACCAAGAACTCATATTCCACAGGTTTACACAGAATGTAACTTTAGACAATTTCTGGCAAACAACGTGGCTGCAGTTCTACGACTCCTTTGAGGGAGATGAGTGGACAATCTTCCTACTTGGTGAGTTGTAACAACACTCCTCTGTAGGAGAAACTATCCATGTATTATGTGTAAAAGGGGGACCTGGTTGTGCCTTCCCAAACTTTCTAATCCTCCCACAGAAAAACACTGGCTTGGAAGCCAGAGACAGCTGATGTGGTGCAGCTGTTCTGCCTTTAGATGGGGTCACCACTAGACCCCCTAAAAATCTGATCTTCTTACTGCTGTTGAAATGGCTTCCCTGTGAAGGTATTTTGCTCCTGTGAGAACTGAATGACTCAGGAGAACTAATTACTAAAAATTAACATAAAATTAGTGGATTTTACTGTTGCTGTAGCACCTATAAAACTCTTTTCTGTGATTAACAGCTAGTGAACAGAACTTACAGGGATCAACTCAACCTTATCATTGTATTTAAGAGCAACCCAGAACAGAGGGACCTTTTCTTAGCCTCAGTTTTCTCAAGTTTCAACCTATGAAACATTTGTCCTCTCTAACCTCCTTCCCCATTCTTTAGGTCTTACCTGGATGTCAGAACTTACCCACGTTCCATTTTAAAACATCTCGGGGCAGGTCTTGGCACTTCTGGGTCGCAGCAAGGTCCTCTGGATACTGTGCCAGTGTATTTTGTTTCCGATTTAGCCATAGCTCTCAATTCATTCACACATCTCTGCCCTCTCCTCACGCCACAGGGGCTGCATTGGTGCCTGCACTTGCTTTCTGGGGCTTCAATGGAATCCTTATGGTGGCTGATATAACAGGAAAGCCAACTTTCATTACTCGCTATCGCATTCAGCTGGGCAAGAATGATCCTGTAAGTACTTCCCACTCTGCCTCTTCTGCTGGCTAAACACTTCCTGCAGTCTCTTAGGCCAGGAAGGGGGAGAAGAACCTGTTAGGCTTTTCCCTTGCAAGCAGGTAAGATTCCAGGAGAATCAAGCCAAGTCTTGTATATCCACTGCAGAGGGAAAGGCAGATCCTGTAACCAGGCTACTGATCATATCTGGATTGACAGCTTTTTAAAAAGCTGATCCCAGAACTAACTGCCTATAAATCTTAATGCTTTTTATCCTTCCAGCTAAAGCTGCATTGCTTCTGACTTCGCCTCAAGTCCTGACTTCTCTTTTGCAGGTGGACACAAAGAAGCTGTGCCAAGCCATCTACACAGCGCTGATTAATCAGTTCCTTATCTCTTTGCCCATGCTTGTGCCCATGTTCCACGTCATGCAATGGTGGGGCAACACCTTCAGCAAGGAATTACCCACTTTCCAGTGGTTTCTTGTGGAGCTGAGCGTCTTCACCATAATAGAGGAAATTCTCTTCTATTATACACACAGGTGAGCCAAGCACAGGAACAGCACTCTGATTTTCCTCCAAGTCTTTAAACTTACACTCATCTCCTACAGCAGCAAAAATTGTAGTCCCCCTCTTCCACCAATCTTGCATTTATAGGGAAAAACTTACAGGTCCTGAAATCCACCCTTACAACATGAGGCTTTGGTGCTGTCAATACCTAGAGTAAGCAAAAGTGGGTAAAATTACAAAGGGGGAACAGCTTAGAAGCTAAGGAAGAAATAAAACAGGCAGCTTTACACAAGAGCTCTGTTCTTTGAAGAGTGAAACTGAGTATCCTGAAAGAAAAAAGTTCAAAAGGTCAGTGACTGATCTCCCATTCCCTTGCATGGCACCTATGAAACAAGGCCTGGCTTCCAACACTGCAGATTTCCAAGCACTGACATCAACACTAGGGGACAAAGCTAAAACAAGGAAGACAAAAGCCCATGCAGAAGCAAGCCCAGCATTCTCAGAAATACACAGGTTTCCCTTTTAGACAAATGCACCCCAAAAAAAACCCGTAAAAGCCATTTCTTACAAAGGACTCATAGAACTGAAAATTCTGACCTCTAATAAGTGCCAGTTAGAAAAGTCAAAACAGTGAAAATGTAAAGTGAATCTTCCCCTAAGCAGTTCTCCCAGATTTGAGAAACCAAGTTATTCAGGGATTTTGATTTATGGGATTTATCTGGACTAAGTTTGATATCAGGCCATAGACACATCAGTTGAGTGAAGTCTCAATACTAGAGAGAGAGAGAGAGCATGGGAAGCCAGGAATCCTACACTCTTATTCCCAGCTGCTCTGAAATCTTTACGTTAAAGGAAATATGAGCAAGTCTCCAACTAAACTGTGTTCTGTTACTCTGTGTTCCTTTCTGCAGAGCTCAAAACCTCCTTTCTCTGTTTTTTTCTCTACTTAGGCTTGTTCACCACCCAGTCCTGTATAAGCACATTCACAAGAAGCACCACGAGTGGACAGCCCCCATTGGCGTGGTCTCCATTTATGCTCACCCAATAGAACACATAGTAAGTGGATTCTCCCATAATTGCCTTCCAGTTGCTGTGTGGAGTGTGATTTCCATGCAATTAGGAGGAGTGGTAAGAGAAGAGAAGGAAATGTGCCCTTAGATGCTTTCTCCTTAGGAAGCTGAGCCATGTTGCCAAGAAGCTTGGCTATAGGGAGATTGCAGAACCTGTTTATACTGGACTCCAGTAGCTTTAAGAGCACAGTTCCAAGGGCCTCCAATGGATAAGGAACTGGCTGAACGGGGCTTCCTTGAGCCCAGAGGGGACTGGGAGCACAGATGGTGCTTTTGGCACAGAATGTGACACTTAAAAAGCCTGGGTTATTTTGTGGACTCAGAGTTCTGTCAGGATTTTCATGCTGGTGGCTGGGATCAGTGTTTGCAGGAGTGTCTCCCAGCACTGTTCCAGCTGAGACTTCTCAGAAAACACCTCCCACCTTCAAAAGAGACCACTTTAAAGTCCCATCTCCTGCTAACACTAGTCCTGGGCCACAGCACCAGCTCTGTGAGTCTCTCTGCGTGTCATGGCCAGGACACAGTGAAGCGATGCAGATCATCACATGGCTGTGTGCATCTACAGGCTGTACCCTTTTACAGTGAGGTTTCCCAAGAGCAGCCTCAGCATTATTCCAAGGTCAAGCTGAAATTCCTACCTCAGACTCCAGGATGATTTACTGCAACCAGTCTCATGTTCAACTACAAGCTTAGGGAGCTTGGGCTATGACTGTGGTTTGCAGTTAGTAGAACTCTGTTAACCCTGTAATTAGTTTTTGGATGAATATGTAACTTTATAAAGGTGTTTGCAGAGGGATCTTCTCTTTATACTGTTTGCACACAATTAATGTTATGTATCATCCAGGTGACACAACTCAGCTCCTTGAGGAGAGTCTGCCAGTTGTGGAGCCATTAACAAGGTGGTTTTGTTCTCATTTCCAGCTCTCCAACACGCTGCCTGTCATGACTGGCCCGATGATCATGGGGTCTCATATTGTTTCAATCTCAGCGTGGTTCTCCCTCGCTCTCATAACAACAAGCATTTCACACTGTGGCTACCACCTGCCCCTCCTGCCATCTCCAGAGTTCCACGACTTCCACCACCTCAAGTATGTCTGGGCACTGCTCAGCTTTCCTTCCCTTTCCTTCCCCTCCTGCCTGCACTCCAGCACTGCTTACAGACAGAGCTCCTTTCCATGTGGGTTTGCACAACCTGTGTACAAGCAGAGCAGCTCTTCGGTTCACCTGATAGCAGGTTGCATGCTACAGCAGTGAAACAGAGATCAGGATTTCAAGGGACTCCAGGCCTGTCAAGGACAGTTCTCTGCAAGGCTCTCACAGAAGTTTGGAGGACACTGCATGTGATCTAAAGACAGAGCAGGGGCAAGTCACACAAGTGAAATGAACATCCAGGAAGCCTGTCTGTCCCTTTACCACGCTCTGGGATTAGTAACACTGACCAGATAATTGCAGTTATAATTAACCCTTCTTGGCAGAGCTTCCCAGCCTCCTCCTATGCTGGAGAGAGCAGTTGCAGCAGGTTGTTCAGGGATACATACCCAAGCAGTGGAAGAATTGTTCCCATCTCCTACAAGTGTACCAGATGCAGACACTTCTCCAAGTCTGCCCCTCCTGCAGATTGACTGTGTGACAGTTCATTTGCCACGCAAACACTGGGCAGCACCGAAAACATGGTGCCACTTCTTACCAGTCGTTTTGCCTGAACCTCAGCTTGTACCAGGAGACAAATCACAGCAGATCCAGGATGCTCTCTGGGCAGTAAGTCCAGTGTGTCAGTGCTGGAAGCACAACCATTCCATGTTCCAGAGCAGTCGGGTCTCGGGAGCAGATGGACATGGTAATGTGAGTGTCCAACTGCTCTTGCAGCTCTGAGCTGCCTGGGAGAGACACAGCTACTGCTCCGTGCCATCACTCCTGGATAATGAAGGCACCACAGAGGGAAACTGCATGAGTTTCACCCAGGCTTCAGTGGAGCTGCCAGGGAGACTCGTGCAGGGACAGAAATCACAGAGACAGGTTACAGGGCTCCCAAAGGAATGGAAATAGGAAAGGTGAGGTAACCTCAGTAACTTTCCCGTGACGTTTATCTCTGTTTGGTTCCCAGGTTCAACCAGTGCTACGGAGTCCTGGGAGTGCTGGATTATCTGCATGGCACGGACAGAGTGTTCCGACAGACCAAGGCCTTTGAGAGACACAAGGTCCTCCTTGGCCTCACGCCGCTCTCCGAAAGCATCCCTGAGGCACCCAGGAAGGCTGAGTGAACCAGCCCAGCAGCTCTGGCAGAGCCCAGTGACCAGCAGAGTGAGAGACAATGATTTATGCCAAATAATATTTTAATTGGGAAATGAGTTATTGCTCACACATAACGAGATCTGAAACTGAAGTTAAACATGCTGCTGGAAATGACCACACATTTGCTGCCATTGTTTTCTAAGACACAAAACCTACTTGGCTCTAGAAATCTGTTTTTAAACAAAATTTAGTGGTTTGTTTCTTAATTGCTTGCACTGTTCCTGGGTTCCAGCATGTCCCATGGTTCAGTGCATGAGCCAGGTGTGTTCTGGGCCACGTGGCTCTGGAGAGTTCTCATTACTGAGGTTTTAACACTCACTTCTATAGAAACACCAGCAAGATCACTGCAACTACATGTGATAGGATTAAAACCATTATTTTTCTGAGAATCAGAGCACCTGGGATATGGGATGCAATCCCATGGAAAATCAATGGTGCCACAGCTTTAGAAACTCTCCCCTGCACGTGCAGCAGGGGCCTGACTCCCCAGAGCAGTCTCTGCATAGGAGAGGCCGGTCCAGGTCTGAATTAGGGGCATCATGGCCTCATCACTGCTCCACAGACCAACAGCTGCACACTGAGTTTCCTCTCATGGGACAGGGAAAGAGAGCTGGGAACTGATGTGCTACATGCCATCACCTGCTGCTGAGCCTCATCTCACTCCAAGATACAACCAAAATTCCACAATGACAGATTATGGAAAGAAACTTTGCAGGGAAAGCAGAGTCCCTGCTGTCCTGAGCTGTGGGGAGATCAGTGAAATGCTCTAAGAAAAGCCTCTAAAAGGAGCCCCCAGAACTTTATGCACATCCCCAAGAACCTACTGACCTACTGAGACATACTGTGAATTTTTTCAAGGATCTTTTCAAGTTTTCATGTTGCCTGGGGGCCTGGGACAAAAACACCATAGTCCTGGAGCAGATCCTCCCCCCCAAAGGAGGGAACACACAGGGCTCACCTGTGGAAGCCACCTCACTTCCCTGGCCCTCCTCTGGTCCCTAGAACCACACTGGGATGAACCTGGCCCATTCATCAGTTCACAGCTCCCTGGGCAGGGCAAGTCAGAACAGAAAACCCAGGCTGTGTTGTCTTTTGAAGTTTTTATTTTTATACATTTTTTTTTGTATTAAAAAGGAAAAAGCATAATTACCACAAATTACAAAGGACTAAAGCATTACTAGAATAATGAATCACATCAGCCTAGAAAGCAGATACTCTGAATAATATTAATGTTATAATACAAGCTCTCATTCAAGTATTTTACATTTTTCTCTTTTCCTTTTATACGTGATGATGATCCTAGCACATGGGTCAAAGATTATGTACTATCAACAGAGATGGATCATGTACAGCGGGCCGTATTAACAAGATTTTCCTCCCAAGTGATACATGGTCTGTGATGAGTCATTTTAAGTTTGTCTCTACAATAAATGCAGCTGAAGAAGGTTGCACACACTTTCTAGTTTTGGGAAACAGAAGGCTGAGGTTGGACACATGGGGTTTGAGAAGGGCCAGCACATCAAACCATCACCCCTTTAGCTCCAGGCAAGCGAGCAGAGGGCTGCACTCGCTGGGGCGCAGCTCAGCAGGGGTTCCTGAGCCACAGATCCAAAGGTTTACAAACTCAAAGGGACCAGGACAGGCTGGGAGGGGAAGAGGGGGAGCGGGGCTGCACCAGGGAGGCTCAAGGGACCAAGTGGTGCCAAGAACTCCCTCCCCTGAGGGGCACCATGGGCCCAAGCCCCCCTGGTGCAGGACTGACACCGGGGGAGCAAGCAGGGATAGCGTGGGGAGCTGGGGGAACCCCAGCACACCCCACAGGGGCCCGCTGGCACCCACAGCACTCCCCGCTCCTCTGGAGCTTCCCACCAAGGGGATATGCTTGTCACAGATACATCGGTCCTATGTTCAAGTGTCTGCAGAAAGTGAAACTGTAAACTACTCCTGGAAACGCTGCCCTCCAGCCACCTGCTCCACACCACCGAGAGGAACATGTGCTTAAACGAAAAGTCATTTATCTGTTATCTGTATGGGAAATTAAAAAAAAAAAGCCAATGAGGCATTTAACATCAAGTGTAGCAACCCTCTCAAGAGGAGCCCAGCATCCATTTCAAACAGTGACAAGTGACATAACCAGCCTCAGAGGAGACGGGAGACAATAAGCATTGCAAACACAGCTTGCTACATTTACAGTTTTCCTTTTTTTTTTTTTTTCTTATTTTTCTTTTTCCTTTTGATAAAATAACTGGAAAGGCATTAACAGCTAGAAGGCCCCCTCTGCACTGCCATGCAGACACGTGGCAGGACACTGAGGTTAAACACATCGGTTTGTTACAGTACAGTCGACCAGTCCCGAGCAGTTGCCGAAACTCGAGGGACCCCAAGGGCTTACAGTGAGAAGCCGCTGTCAGGGGTGCGAGGGGGCAGCAGAAGAGGGACGGACAGGCAAGAACAGAGCAGCAGCATTATGACTTTTTTATTTTTAATTTTTTTTTTTTTCCCAAATGAGCAACAAAGCCTCCTCTGAAACACACCCTCTACCTCCGCTCCTGACCCCACGCCAGAGCTCTGTACCTGTTACGGTCACCTGCATCCCAAAGATGGGCTGACCTCGACCCAGGAGCGCCAAGCTGTGGCAGCCTGGGAGATCTCCTGAGAAGAGGGGTGGGGATGGGGAGCAATCCCCTCACTCAGCCTCCCTCAGCCTTTCCAAAAGCAGCTGGGGCTCCCCCCAGGCTGTGCCAGTGGCTGGGCACCGGCACCACACAACCCTCACGAGCTGCAGGACGGATCAGCACTCACAGGAGCACACGTGCAAACACTCAGACCTCTAAAATTAAAACAAGCAAAAAACACAGTGGAAGTGAAGCATCCAAGCTAAAAGCAAGGCCAAACTCCCTCCTCTGCAGGAGGCCAAGAGCTTCCTCAAATACAAACCCCCCCCTCGACAGCTGTCCTTTGGTCCAGCTGGAACATGAGTCGCGTGTGATGCCTCCTGCAGCCAGGCACTGACCACCCACCTGGCAGCCCTGGCCTGACCACGGCCACCACACAGCACAGGGTGCAGGGCACTGCCCTGGGGACCCCCATGCCCTCTGCCAGCACCCACCCCTGCACGGAGCAGCAGTGAATGGCTCTGTGCTCCCTCCATCTGGAGGAAGACAGGTGGGAGCAAGCAACAGCTGCCTCAGGCTGTCATGTCCATCTCTCCTTTGCTCTGCCCTGCCTGCTGCTGTCCGATGGACAGCAAAACAAGGCACACAGTCCACAAACCTGGAGGGTGGTGGGACTGCTGGGATTGCTCTTCTGACCCACCTTCCCCTGGGAAACAGGTGCACACACTAACGTGACAAACCATTGACTTGGCAGAGGGGGAAGGGAAAACCTCTTCCACGCCAAGACTAGAGTCTCAAGCTCAGAAATTAAAATATTATTTAAAATCAACTCATATTTTGGGAAATTCTCGGGGAAACATCCTACCTCTTCTACCACCCAAGCAATTCCAGTCTGCTCCACAAGCAACAACTCCACAGCAGAAACTCATTCCTCCTTGTTTGCTATTACATTTGTTGCTAAAACGCAGACAATTGGCTTTGGAAGAGAACACGCACTGACAAGATGAGCACAGGACACTGCAACGGGGCCACCCGTGCACATCCAGACCCACTTCCACTTGCGAACAACCAGCAACACATCTCCAGTGTCCTTGATCCAGCCTCCTCCTTCCCAAATCAGGGACAAACCTGGCTACATCCGTAACCTCAAGAGATCTGACTCTGGCTCACAAGAGGGGAAATCCAGATATAACAGTCACGGCCACAGCACTGTACAAGAGTTACTTTTTGCCCACCTTGCGCAGTTCCCACCCCACAACCCCAGAGCTCTGCTGCCCTAATGGTGCACCCGTGGCCTGCTGGAATGGGGCCTGAGAGCGGTACCAGCTGCAGGGTGACACAGCAGGGGTGGATGGACCAGGGCAGGATCACACCACCAGCAAACAGCAAAGTAGCAGCTCCTCAGCCTCTCAAACCTGGCTGTGCTTTCAATTCTAGCAGCAGTTCACGAAGCCACTCCACTCCAGCCCAGCTCCCCCCACCAAAGCAGCATCCTTGAGGCAGCATCAGTTTGGGAAGTGATGACCTTGGCCAGGGCCTGGTGAGCACCCACGGCCACTGCTGATTACAGCTGTACGTGCTCCCCCTCCTGCTCCTCAGCTCCTGTGGCTGCTCTCACCCTCCTGCCCTGCAGCAGCACAGGGACAGCCCTGGAGAGATGACTCCTCCCAGCTCTGAGATGCACCACCTCTGGATCAACTGGATCCTTTGGGAAAATACTATTTGATGCCAGTTTGTGATGCTGCAGAAAGGGTAACACAAAGAGCTGCACCTTTGGAGTTGCCCATTGTGTGTCCTCTCCACACCAACACAGGAGCACGTTCTGCAGCTCAGGGGTGGAGCATCTGAGCCACAACGAAGCCATCTGCACAGCAGGTATTATCCTGAGGACTCAGGAGATGGAGCACTGGCTGCCAGGCAGGCAAGTCTGGCTGGAAAGGAACACGACTTTCCAATGCTACCTCTGGAACATCTCCAGAGGTAGCACTGGAAATCATCAAGATCTCACCCCTCTGACACGTACCCCTTGCAAAGGAACCAGCTCACAGGCCAGGGAGGGTTTGCCTGCAGAAGGATGCATAGAAGCATCAATCAAGTGAAAATGCCACAGCAGTTCTGCAGCCACCCCCTGCCTGAGCCGAGCGAGGAGCTGCACGGTGTCACCTTAGCCCTGGGAGGAGCACAGGGACTGTGCCCTGAGTGGGACACTCCACACAGGCACCTGCCAAGACACAACACACGAGGCCAGAGCTCTCCTGTGCCGGGCAGGGCCCCTGCACGAGTCCCCCCAGCAGCCCTGAGCCAGTGGCTGCCATGGGACAGGTTTCCTGGGGCTGTGTCACTCCCTGTCAGGCTACAGCAACAAGTGGCACCAGGGACACACCAGCCCTCCCACTCGCTCGCAGCAAGGACCAGGCGCTCCAGCTGCTGTGACAATCTCCCTGCTCACCCCCAGCCACGTTGGAAGCACAGACTGGAGCAGATCAACCTCCTGCCCAGAGAGGGCTGGGGGTCTGAGCAAGGCCATGAGGACGTACAGTCACTGTCGTGGGGAGGAGGCTGCCATGGTACAAACACAGCAGAGCGGCTTCAACTACTGCGTGAGCATGAGTCTTGGATGTGACTGCCCTCAGCACCTTCCCTGGGACACTCAGGCCGGGCAGGGAGGCTCCGGGATAGGGGAGGCATCCGAGCGAGCTGCGGGGTCAGAGGAAAGGCCGCAGGGAAGATCAGCTCGGCAGCAATGCCGTGAGGAGTCTCTGGGCCTGGGCAGGGCCAAGAGCCCAGTGCACCTCAGGGTGCAGGAAGCCAAGAAGCCTCCCCAGTCCAGCTCCACCATAAGGCAACTTTTTTTTTTTTGTGTTTTTGGGGTTTTGTTTGTTTTTTTGTTTTTTTCTTCAATAATATTTCCAAGGAAGAAAGCAAAGGGAGATGTGTCTTTTTAAAGAGTTTTTTTGTTGTTTTTTTTTTAAGAGGGGTTTGTTTGTGGGGGTTTTTTTGTTTTTTTTTGTTGTGTCATTTTTTCCAAGGGAAAAGGAAGAGAAAAGCTCCTTCGGCAAAGTCCTGTCTTTGCATGCGATGGGCAATCCTGGGGCAGCAGATGCACCGTCCACACAGGCTCGAGTCCGGGTGCCTGCCAGCCTCCCAACCAGCCGTCCTCGCAGGAAGGAGTCAGAACAAGCCTATCCTTGGCAAAGGTCCTTTGGTTGACTTCCAAATTGTCCGTGATGGAAGGGAGAGAGGTGGACAGAGGGAAGAGCCAGACCCTCGGGAAGGTGAAGACGCTGGGGAGAAGGGAGCAGGAGAGCGAGCAGGGCGCTGGTCCTGCCGCGGTGGTCGGTGTCGGGGCGGCACCGCCGCGCGTGGGGTGGGAGACGTCAGCCGGGTCATGGAGATCAGAGGCTCCGCAGCGTCGCTGTGGCTTCGGCCCCCCGGGGGGAGCCTCGCTCCTCCGAGCTTCCTGAGCGGCTGCCCCGCGAGCCGAGGGGGGACACACAGGGGAGTCGTTGGGGCCACACAGAGCAGACTTGTTTTGGTAAATCCAGACGAACTTCTAGCAATAATTTAAAACTTGATATATATATATAATAATAAAAAAATCTCCCCTTTCCAACCCAGCCAGAACACTTTTTTTTTTTTCTTTTTTTTGAAGAGACACTAAGACATGAGTGTGTGCACAGGAGGGGAGGGAAGGGAAAGGAAAGGGTGGGTCTGCTGGGAGCGGGTCTGGCTCTNACCTTGGCCAGGGCCTGGTGAGCACCCACGGCCACTGCTGATTACAGCTGTACGTGCTCCCCCTCCTGCTCCTCAGCTCCTGTGGCTGCTCTCACCCTCCTGCCCTGCAGCAGCACAGGGACAGCCCTGGAGAGATGACTCCTCCCAGCTCTGAGATGCACCACCTCTGGATCAACTGGATCCTTTGGGAAAATACTATTTGATGCCAGTTTGTGATGCTGCAGAAAGGGTAACACAAAGAGCTGCACCTTTGGAGTTTCCCATTGTGTGTCCTCTCCACACCAACACAGGAGCACGTTCTGCAGCTCAGGGGTGGAGCATCTGAGCCACAACGAAGCCATCTGCACAGCAGGTATTATCCTGAGGACTCAGGAGATGGAGCACTGGCTGCCAGGCAGGCAAGTCTGGCTGGAAAGGAACACGACTTTCCAATGCTACCTCTGGAACATCTCCAGAGGTAGCACTGGAAATCATCAAGATCTCACCCCTCTGACACGTACCCCTTGCAAAGGAACCAGCTCACAGGCCAGGGAGGGTTTGCCTGCAGAAGGATGCATAGAAGCATCAATCAAGTGAAAATGCCACAGCAGTTCTGCAGCCACCCCCTGCCTGAGCCGAGCGAGGAGCTGCACGGTGTCACCTTAGCCCTGGGAGGAGCACAGGGACTGTGCCCTGAGTGGGACACTCCACACAGGCACCTGCCAAGACACAACACACGAGGCCAGAGCTCTCCTGTGCCGGGCAGGGCCCCTGCACGAGTCCCCCCAGCAGCCCTGAGCCAGTGGCTGCCATGGGACAGGTTTCCTGGGGCTGTGTCACTCCCTGTCAGGCTACAGCAACAAGTGGCACCAGGGACACACCAGCCCTCCCACTCGCTCGCAGCAAGGACCAGGCGCTCCAGCTGCTGTGACAATCTCCCTGCTCACCCCCAGCCACGTTGGAAGCACAGACTGGAGCAGATCAACCTCCTGCCCAGAGAGGGCTGGGGGTCTGAGCAAGGCCATGAGGACGTACAGTCACTGTCGTGGGGAGGAGGCTGCCATGGTACAAACACAGCAGAGCGGCTTCAACTACTGCGTGAGCATGAGTCTTGGATGTGACTGCCCTCAGCACCTTCCCTGGGACACTCAGGCCGGGCAGGGAGGCTCCGGGATAGGGGAGGCATCCGAGCGAGCTGCGGGGTCAGAGGAAAGGCCGCAGGGAAGATCAGCTCGGCAGCAATGCCGTGAGGAGTCTCTGGGCCTGGGCAGGGCCAAGAGCCCAGTGCACCTCAGGGTGCAGGAAGCCAAGAAGCCTCCCCAGTCCAGCTCCACCATAAGGCAACTTTTTTTTTTGTGTGTTTTTGGGGTTTTGTTTGTTTTTTTGTTTTTTTCTTCAATAATATTTCCAAGGAAGAAAGCAAAGGGAGATGTGTCTTTTTAAAGAGTTTTTTTGTTGTTTTTTTTTTAAGAGGGGTTTGTTTGTGGGGGTTTTTTTGTTTTTTTTTGTTGTGTCATTTTTTCCAAGGGAAAAGGAAGAGAAAAGCTCCTTCGGCAAAGTCCTGTCTTTGCATGCGATGGGCAATCCTGGGGCAGCAGATGCACCGTCCACACAGGCTCGAGTCCGGGTGCCTGCCAGCCTCCCAACCAGCCGTCCTCGCAGGAAGGAGTCAGAACAAGCCTATCCTTGGCAAAGGTCCTTTGGTTGACTTCCAAATTGTCCGTGATGGAAGGGAGAGAGGTGGACAGAGGGAAGAGCCAGACCCTCGGGAAGGTGAAGACGCTGGGGAGAAGGGAGCAGGAGAGCGAGCAGGGCGCTGGTCCTGCCGCGGTGGTCGGTGTCGGGGCGGCACCGCCGCGCGTGGGGTGGGAGACGTCAGCCGGGTCATGGAGATCAGAGGCTCCGCAGCGTCGCTGTGGCTTCGGCCCCCCGGGGGGAGCCTCGCTCCTCCGAGCTTCCTGAGCGGCTGCCCCGCGAGCCGAGGGGGGACACACAGGGGAGTCGTTGGGGCCACACAGAGCAGACTTGTTTTGGTAAATCCAGACGAACTTCTAGCAATAATTTAAAACTTGATATATATATATAATAATAAAAAAATCTCCCCTTTCCAACCCAGCCAGAACACTTTTTTTTTTT